>PITA01006640.1:0-20930 GCA_004023965.1 Spilogale gracilis
ACAGATCCTTGACTTCTTTGGTTAGGTTTATTCCTAAGTATCTTATAGTTTTTGGTGCTATAGTAAACGGAATCGATTCTCTGATTTCCCTTTCTATTTTTTTGTTGTTAGTGTATAAGAATGCAACTGATTTCTGTGCATTGATTTTGTATCCTGCCACATTACCGAATTGTTGTATGAGTTCTAGTAGTTTGGGGGTCGTCTTTTGGGTTTTCCACATAGAGTTAGATTCCCATCTTAAGCACTTCTCTCGCAGCATGGATGATGGCTCACAGGGGCTAAGCCTGGTGGCAGGGAACTGAGTAAGAACTGAGTAAGAATCTGTTGCAGATATGAATGAATAGGTACCCTCCCCGCCACGCTGGAGGTCATGAGTAGAGAAATATGCAGAACTGATTCTGATCCACTATATGGGATTTGAGAGTGGGCAGACTGGAAGGGGAGGAGGAAGGAGTCCCCTTCTGTTGCATTCCTTCACACTAGCCCTTGTGTCTGTCCATTCCTACTCCCTCTGTATAGGCTCACGCCGCATCTTGTCACTCACTTCTTAAAAAAGGCTTCAGGGGCGCCTGGGTGGCTCAGTTGGTTAAGCGACTGCCTTTGGCTCAGGACATGATCCCGGAGACCCAGGATCGAGTCCCACATCGGGCTCCCTGCTGGGCGGGAAGCCTGCTTCTCCCTCTCTCACTCCCCCTGCTTGTGTTCCCTCTCTCGCTGAGTTTCTCTCTGTCAAATAAATAAAAATCTTAAAAAAAAAAAAAAAGGCTTCAGAAGCTCTCATTCCCTATAGACTCCTTAGCCTGGATTCAGATCCATCCCCAAACTCTCTCAGATCCTGTTTCTTATTAACCCCCATCTTAAATCCTCCATGCAGCCTAACTTTGGTCCTCAGAGTTTTCTAGACCACACCAGTACATTACCCATCCTTGGCAATGACGTTCTTTTCCTTGTGTTAGCCATTCCTTCTCTCTCTGACTCTTGTGCATCCTGTAAGACCCAGTAGGCCTCGTAAATTTTTCAGTGCTAGATGTTTTCTCATATATATTACTTATGTTTTTTCAAAAATATTCCTTATGCCCACAGTAATGACTGGTATACCATTAGAACTATACAAAGCTTTTGGAAAAGTGGCCACTTATAAAATGATAGCTTCCTTATACTTCAGCAGTAACCATCAAACAATATAATGGAAACGGATTCTGTTCATAACACCCAATAGAAATGTCACATAAGAAAAAAACTTAAGGGATGCCTGGGTGGCTCAGTCGGCTAAGCATCTGCCTTTGGCTCAGGTCACGATCCCAGGGTCCTGGGATTGAGCCCCACGTCGGGCTCCTTACTCAGCAGGGAGCCTGCTTCTCCCTTTGCCTGCAGCTCTCCCTGCTTATGCTCTCTCTCTCTCTGACAAATAAAATCTTAAAAAAGAAAAAGAAAAAACTTAAGTACTCAGAATTTATGTGAAGAAAACTTGAAATACAGTGAGAGAACATTTGAATGGAGAAATACCTTATGTAGTGGGATAGGGAGAATCATTATGTAAACATGTAAACTAACTTATAAAAACTTAATTTATAAGTGAAATTCCAGTCAGATGGGAGAAGGATAATGCATCAAAATGATTTAGGGCACCTGGGTGGCTCAGTCATTAAGTGTCTGCCTTTGGCTCAGGTCATGATCCCGGAGTCCCAGGATCGAGCCCTGCATTGGGCTCCCTGCTTGGTAGGAAGCCTGCTGCTTCTCTCTCTGCTGGTTCTCCCACACCCACTCTTCCTGTTTGTGTTCCCTCTCTCTGTCTCTGTCTGTGTCAAAGAAAAAAACAAAATCTTTAAAAAAAAGATTCTATATGACAAAAAACACTGTAAAATTTAAAGGTTGCAAACAGGGAAAAGTATTTACAACACGTGATACTCAAAAAAGATTCTTAAAAGATATGGATTCTCACAAACCAATGAGAAGATAGTCTTTTTTTTTTTCCAGAAGACACATTTTATTTCACTGAACATTTTTATTTATTTTTTTTGAATTCTACATTTATGTCCTTTGCACATTTTAAAAAAATTTTATTTTTTCAGTGTTCCAAGATTCATTGTTTATGCCCCACACCCAGTGCTCCATGCAATATGTGCCCTCAATACCCACCAGCAGGCTCACCCATCCCTTCACCCTCTCCCCTCCAAGACCCTCAGTTTGTTTCTGAGTCCAAAGTCTCTCATGTTTCATCTGCCTCCCTGATTTACCCTACTTCCCATTTCCTTTCCTTCTCCTACTGTCCTCCATATTACTCCTTATGCTCCACAAGTAAGTGAAACCATATGATAATTGACTTTCTCTGAGAAGGCAAACATTTTAATAAAAAATGGTCAATAGATATGAAGAAGCATCTTACTAAAGAAGCGATACCAGTGAGCAATAACCATATGGAAAAATGTTTAAGCTCCCTAGTAAATGAGAAAACTCAAATTAAAACGAGGTAACAGATTTTTGCCCATGAAATTGGCAAAGGGTAGAAACTGGGTAGTATCTATTCTTGGCAAGAGTACAGGGACCTACGCACTCTTACTGTGGCATTGGTGAGGGTGCATCTTCCCTTTCTGGAGGGATATCTGGCAGTATGTCTCCGGAGCCCTGAACAACACACCTGCCTTTTAGTCCAGCAATTCCACTTCAGGGAGCATTGCCCAAGAAAGTAGCCGGAGACATTCATGAAGATATATGTGCAAGGATGATGTTATAGCATTATATGTAATCGGGGAAAACTAGAAATAGCCCTAACTGACAGCAGAGAACTGGCTAAAAAAAATTGGAGTATCTCAGTAAGTCAGTATGGCAATGGAAGCTATTTCGTATAATATTGCAAAAACATATTGATGACATGGGAAATATTGGGGCAGTACATATTAAGGAAAGGCTTTAAAGCAGTAGGGAAATTATGATCCTTTTTTTGTTATATCTCTATACCGTATCCATATCGAATTGATTAAGAGTTTCTCAGGTCTTGACTGTACCCTAACTTCTGAGCCCCCACATTTCCAGAGGACTTCACATTTTCTGATTTTCCCATTAGTTTTGAAGATCATTTTATTTGAAAGACAGGGAATTTGGGATCCATTTTGGGTACTTACAAGCAATCGGAAGTTGTTGCAAAATTTTATATGATTGATTGTATCAGGGTTTACTGGGTTCCTTTACATCAAAATTATACCCTGATCTGTAGTCCATACTTGACAAGATTTCCTTAAAGGTTATTCTATTTGTCTTAATATTTTCCCTGGTAGAGGAAAAAGTTTCAAGTGCCAAAATCTTTAACACTGAATGAACTAAATAAAAATAGATTCAGTTCTAACATCATGCTTTCATAAATATCTTCCATGTAGTTGTTAACATAGTACAGTGCAGGCATCTGAGAGTTTTAAAATAATCTAGCTAAGATTATGTGCATATGCCTTTAAGTTTTATATTATTATTTTTCAATTTGCAGGGGTGATAGTCAGTTTTGTCGTCAAAAAGCAGCCATCTATTCATTGAATTTTACAGCAAATCCACCTCAAAGAATATTTAAACTTGTCGACCAGATTAATCCATCTATTTTCTGCATTCATATTACAAACTGTAAGTATTTGATGGTGATATGCTTTGAAAAGCCCTGGAAGTTTTTTCTTTAAAAAGTTCTTTTATGGGGCAGCCTGGGTGGCTTGGTTGGGTAACTGCTTTCAGCTGAGGTCATGATCCTGGAGACCCGGGATTGAGCCCCACATGAGGCTTCCTGCTCGGTGGGAGGCCTGCTTCTCCCTCTCTCAGTCCCTCTGCCTGTGTTCCCTCTTTCACTGTGTTTCTCTCTGTCAAATAAATAAATAAAATCTTTAAAAAAAAAAAAAGTTCTTTTATGGAGGGGTGCCTGGGTGGCTCAGTCAGTTAAGCCTCTGCTCAGGTCATGGTGAAGTCCCATATTGTGCTCCCTGCTCAGCAGAGAGCCTGCTTCTCCCTCTCCCTCTGCCTGCCGCTCTGCCTACTTGTGCTTTCTATTTCTCTGTCAAATAAATAAAATCTTAAAAGGTCTTTTATGAAAAAATGTTTCATTCCATTAGATTTAAAGCAGTAATTTATGGTTTGGCTGAGGTGAAACAGCTATTTCACAGGGCACTGCGGGTAACTTTATAGACCTGTGGGCATGGGCATTTTCTTTAAAACTAATGTGCTTATGTAGTTGTCTTTTGAAATCTCATACTTTATTTCACCGGTGTTTATAATATGTAGATGCACATAGGAATCTAGGTTTATTTAGGTTACACGTATGTGTGTGTGTATATATATATATATATATATATATACACATTTTTTAAAGAATTTCCTCATGGTTTAATGGTGGAAAATCAGGCTCAGCTTTGGTTTCAATTTCCTTTTTTCTCTTTTATTTTTATGAAGAATATTTGCATGAAAAGAGGATCTTTATTTTTATCTTAGCATTTAGCTCAAAAAAGTGTCTAGATCCAAAGTACATGTAAGTTTAAAATGTTAACAAGATATCTAAGATCAGAGATGTATTTATGGTTTTATCAATTAAGCTTCATCATCGTTTCAGAACATCTTTGTATTTTTAATTTGTTCCCTTGCAGTTTAAAACTAGGTGAATGCTCTGTGGCTTTTTTTTTTTTTTTTTTTAGAGAAGGGGAAAGAAAGGAGGGGGGAGGGGCAGAAGGAGAGAGAGAGAATCTTAAGTAGGTTCCACCTCAGGATGGGCACGGAGCTCAAGCTCACAATCCAGAGATCATGACCTGAGATGAAATCAAGAGTTGGACACCTTTATTTCTATTTTGGAGCTTCTTTTAAAAATATATGTTCTTTGCATCGATTTTAGAGTGGAAAATGAGTCCTTCCCTGAGAGCACTTTTTTCCTGTGTTTACTGATAAACATTACAATCTGTACAGTCTTTTTAAAAGTAAATGGTAATACTGTAAAAAAAAAAAAAAAGAGTTGGACACTTAACTGACTGAGCCAGCCAAAGTTACCCAGTGTTCTGGGATTTGTAATCTAAAGTAATGGTCAGTCATTGTCAAGTTCTGTGACGTAACACCAGGCAAGTGAACATACCAGCCCATTTCCTCCTTCTCCCAATATGTTCTAAACACGGCACATTATTCTCCTGGGCTTTGGTTTGGAAGCGGCTGCGTGAGGGTCGTCCCAGTGGCTGTCTGCAGAGAGCTTTGCTTTGAGGTTAATGCAGCACACTCCTCAGTCCGTGGGCTGGAGAAAGATTGGTTATTATTGGCTTCTGTTGTGCTATTTGCCTGCAGGCTTTAGAAACCATTATTTCCACATTGTTAGAGAAGCAGGCCAAGTCTGGGGATCCTGTTTATTTAATAAGACTCAAGAAATTTTCGGTAAAGTAAATATGGAAAGAGACACTTTTTTTCACATCAACCTTAATGCTACTAAAAACTTTCTAAAATATTTTGTTGTATATATCATGTCCATATTATATGCTGATTTAAAATACTTTTTCTAAAAACAGATAAACCTGCATTATCCTATATTAATCCGGAAGTGCCTGATGAAAATAATTTTGATAAATTGATGAAAACATCTGATGGTTTTTCCTTCAAATCAGAATCAGAGATTTCTTTCTCAACCCAGTTGGACACTCCAGCTACTGCTAAATATAAGGTAAGCCAAGAACTTGATTAAGTCCACTCATCCTGTTGCAAATTATCCCATCCTTGTAAGTTAATTTTTCATATTTTCTCAGCAAAATTGGCTTCCCTAAGACAGAGTTCACATCATAGAGGGAAAAACATAATGTTTGTGCCTAGAAATCAAAGATCACAAAAATTAAAAATGAGTAGTTGAGTTCTAACATAGGGTTTAAAGTTGTTTATTCATTAGTAAGCCTGCATTTGTCTCTGCAGAAATCTTTGTGCTTCTCCACCCCAAAAGATGCAGCAGAGTGCTTGAGTCATGCTTCTAGGGGCACGGAGTGGATTGGTTGGGTGCCTGGTCCTCTTCTGAAAGCTCTATTTAGTTTTACAGATTTTAGGAAGATGTGTGCTATTTTATATCTATTGATTAGTAAGCCTTTAAATGCGATATACGTTAACTTTGAATAAGCTTCTGATTTTTCAGAAGCATCTTTAAAGAGAAGTACAAAAGCATCATGTGCTAATTCTAAAAGTTAAAAATATAGAGGTACCTGGGATGGAAGCCCTCTATACCCACTGAAATGCACATTACAAATCACTGTTAATGGATTGGTTTATATTCCTGACTTAAATGCACCTGTAAAAATATATTTATTAAAAAAAAAAATATATATATATATATATATATATGTATAGTCAGGGCACCTGGGTGGCTCAGTCATTAAGCATCTGCCTTCGACTCAGGTCATGATCCCAGGGTCCTGGTATTGCACCTTATGTCGGCCTCACTGCTCAGTGTGGAGCCTGTTTCTCCCTCTCCCTCTGCAGCTCCCCCTGCTTGTGCGCTCTCTCTCTCTCTCACTGTCAAATAAAATCTTAAAAAAAAAAAAAAATTATCTCTCTTACCTCTGTTCCTGGCAACCCACTTCCTGTCTGCAGAGGCAGTCACTATGTCAGCTTCTTATATACCTTTCCAGAAGAATTCTGTAACAATAAAGCCTGCAGGGGCACCTGGGGTGGCTCATTCGGTTAAGCATCTGACTCTTGATTTCAGTTCAGGTCATGATCTCAGGGTTGTGAGATGGAACCCGATGTAGGGTTCCATATTCCACCTGGGAGTCTGCTCTAGATTTCATCTCCCTCTGCCCCTCTCCCTGCTTGTGTACACACACTTGTGCATGTGCATGCGTGCACACACACACACACACTCGCTCTCTCTCTAAAATAAACGAATCTTAAAAAAAAAAAAAGCCTACAAATAAAATAACATGCACATACACAGAAACACATATCCTTGAAAGAAAGGGGTGGGACAGCTGGGTGTAAGCTCCATGCAGGCAAGGACCACATCTGGTTTTTTTCTCATCACTGTGTTCCTGACCCCAGTAATGCTGCCTGGCACATGGTAGGTACCCGGTATGTGTTGCACGAATGCTTTCATAGTGTAGTAATAGTCGCTGGTTGGTCTCTTTGCAGTACGGGGCTCCTCTGCAGACTTCACATTCATTCTTGAGATTTCCCTCTCCCCTTACGTCGTCTCTATGCACTGATGATAATGCTGCAGGTAAGACTCTGGGTATTTTTCTTTGTCTCTCTCAACAGAGTTTGCTCTAAGCTTAAATTTATAGTTGTCATAATTAAACAGGCTTCAAAACTGAAACAGTCTTAGAGTTGAAAGAGGCCTCAAAAGGTTATGCAGTTCAGATTCCCAACCACATATTTTCTGCCATATGTAGTCACTGCTTGAGCCTTGTAGTGATGGGGAGCTCACTACCTGAAACCAGCCTGCTCAGTTGTTTAACCCTTCTGGTTTGTGGAAAGTTCTTTCTCCACTGGAGCTAAAATTCGTCAATAACTAGTATTTATTAAGCACTTACTGTGTGCTTGCATGTGTTTTTCCATTTGATTGTCACAGTAATCCCTGAAGGTCAGGCTCTTCATTTTTCAGATGAGGAAACATTCAGTCTCTTGCTCAGGGTCACTCAGGCAGTGGTGGAGCAGGGATGCAGCCTGCACAGCCACCTCCACGGGACCTGCTTCTCCTTTCAGGAGCGTCACAGAACCTGTGGAGTAACTGTCTTGGCCGTGGGAGGCAGCAGGCATGGCTCTCCAATCCTTAAGGCAGCACCTCTGTGAAGAAGCTAGCTAAGTAGTGTGTGACGGCTTATGGCCTAATGAAACATCTTTCCATAGAGGAACGGAAGTGGATTCTGTTGAAAAGACACTCAACTTTGCTCATGATAGGAACAGTGCAAATTAAAACCAAACTGTGAGGTACTATTCCCATGTAATGGATTGGCAATGCTTAAGAAATTTAAGGCTCTGTGGAAGGAGGCGCTCATCTACATTGCTGGCAGGACCACAAATTGGTACAACCTCTGTGAAGAGCAATTTAGCAATATGTGTCAAAATTGCAAATGAATATGCCCTTTGACCCATTGTTCTGCTTCTCGGAGTTGGTCCTACAGAATCTGGCCCACTTACAAAATAGTACATTGCAGACTTGCTTGTGATGGCAAAGCTAGAGACAACTTAAGTGTCTGTTAATATGGAACTTGGTGAATAAATTATGACATACCTATAATAGAATACTAATTATCCCTAAAAAAAAAAAAAAAAAAAGGAGGAGGAAACTTTTCATGTTCTAAGGTGGCCTGAACTCCAAGATACATTGTTCAGTAAAAAAAAAAAAAGCAAAGGGTAGACTATATAGCATGTGTTTGTTACCAAAAGGGGAAAGAAATACTAAAAAAATATGTACACACACGCTTTTATTTGCATAGAATATTTCCAGAAAGATACACAACAAACTTGATGCTGATTGTTTCCGGGGATAAGCAGTTGTCTCTGGTGGTGACTGGGGGGATGGGTGAGAGGGCACAAGCATTGGAGGGACACTCCCTCAGTATGTTTTTGTGCCCTTCCAATTTTGAATCATTTGAGTGTATTACCTATTAAAAATATATTTTTTAAGACTTGACTTACTTATTTGACAGAGAGAAACACAGGTAGAGAGGGAACACAAGCAGGGGGGGTGAGAGAGGGAGAAGCAGGCTTCCCGCCGAGCAGGGACCCTGGATCATGACCTGAGCCGAAGTCAGATGCTTAACAACTGAGCCATCCAGGCACCTCTAAAAAAATAAAAATTTTAAGCCCTTTTTAAGCATGTTGTATATCTGTGTTATAACTTATTTTATGGTTTTAATTAGACTATAATTTTTTAGTTACCATTGGACAGTTGAAAAATTTCTTCTCTCTTTTTTTTCTCCCCTTGGGAATGTTATGATTTCCAGCATTTCTGGTGAACCAAGCTGTTAAGTGCACCAGAAGGATAAATTTGAAACAGTGTGAAGAAATTGAAGCCCTGAGCATGGCTTATTACAGCAGCCCTAAAATTTTAAGGGTAAGAATTATTTTGAAGTGAAACGTATTCGTCACATTTGTTTCCTGTTCTTTGCACCTTTTTGAAGTACGACAAGTATAGAATAATTTCAGTACATGAATGACAACTTAAGTTTAAATTTTTCTTCTCGTTCTTTGGTGTACTGATAACCAAAGATATTAAAATAGTCACTTAAAATAATTTTTATTTTTATATAGTTCATATTTTGCTTTTTTTCATTGTTTTGTTTTTTGGCTTTCATTCATTTTGATAGTAACCAGTAATGTCTTCCTCCTGCATTTAAAAAAGACTTTAATAACAGAAAACTTTAGAAATTATAAAAACATCTTAATGTCTGTGACAGAAATGATCCACATTAGCACCAAGAAGATACCTCTCCGAGAGGCCAGAAAAGAATAGAAAATCCACTTTCTAGTTGGCAGATGAAATCAGCGGGAAAGAACAGGCAGGAAATAGGATTGCTGGTGAAGGAGAAGAGGTCATGGGAGGTCACAGCAGTGTAGAGGCCCTTTCTGGTTGTGGTGCCTGAAGCCTGGAGGGATAAGAGAGGCCACTGGCCTGTTTGAGGGATGCCATGGAGGATTGCAAGAGGTAAAGGGTTTTTTCAATGATGAAAAACCATATGGTTAATCGTGAACCTCCACCTCCTGGTTTCCTTATTTTGGGGGAGCAAGAAGGGAGTAGGATGGTCCATGACATCAGTATTCATCCAGACTGCAGTCTTTAGAATTGAGCTGAAGATTTTCTTCTCCCTTCCTATTCCCTGTTCCCCGCTTCTCATAAGTCAGCTGTGTAGGCCTGTGAATTCTTCCAGTTATTTGACTTCTCCTGGCCGGCCTGGCAGTAGCCTGTCAGGCATGCAGGCACAGCTCCCTCAGCCCAAGCCTCCTCCAACATGTCTACTCTTCCCCCTCCCTTTGGCCCTGTAGGGTGTCTTGTGATGAGAAGTGAGGCTGGGGGAGACTGGGATGGGAAGTGAAGGGAAGTCGAGGCCTTTAGAAGGAGTGCTCGGCTGTGTTGGGGAGGCAGGAGCCCACCATTAAGGGGCTTGGGCTAGAGGCAGGAGGAGCCATTAGGAGGCATTGGAAATTGCCTGGGCCAGAGATGTGGGCCTTCCGTGTGGACGGGTGCAGCAGGGTGACCAAGAAGGCTGGGAGCCACGCCTTCCTCACAGTGCTATGTTACTGGTGACCATGTGGTAAGTACTGAATGTTTACACTGAAGCAGGGAGACTTCCAGAGACCAGCTCCATGGGGCTGCTCTATTCTCTTAAGCTCCCAATATGAAGGAAATGAATATAGAAGGAAGACAAGACAAAGTTACCTCTTTGATTATGACATAGATATGAAAATGCATAGGTGGCAAGTCTCGATTAAGGAAATTGTTTTCCTCTTTAAGAAGTCTTTAACGAGAGAATTATGTCCTTTAACACATGGTCTGAAAAAGCAAAAAAAAAATGCATTTCATTGTACTTAACAAAATTCGTTGTTTCTTTTTGTTTAGGTGCCTGGTTTAGGAACTACAGCAGAGGTAAGAGTATTTCTTGATGGAAAGTAAGATAATTTATAATACTCAGTCTCCTTTCTAATCCTTTTGAAGTGAATATACTTAGTATTACAAGGATACCTTACTGCCAGTAACATTTTCCAAAAGGCAAGGACTAATGAAATAGGGAAGCTCCCTAGGAGATGACCCTTTTGTAATTACAAAAGGGGCAGATTTTCAGATTTCTTGTTTTTGCAGTTAGCACTTTTTCATATTTAAATGGCAAAGCTGTGTTGACAGACAGGGGATGTGATTGGCTTCTGTGCTTTCCCCGCCTCCCTTCAGATCTTGGTCTCTAGTCCAGAGAGCTGGCTAGCTCCCAAGCCTCTTGCCCTGTGTATGTTTATACCTGTGTAGGGGCGGAACACTCCCTGTGTAGCTTCAGCAGTTGAGCTGTGGGTGTGGGTTCTGTTGGATCCCAGCTCAGGGGTTCTGTTAGGCTGTGATCAGGTGGCCAAGATCTTTCTGTGGGTGTGTCAGAGCAAAGGAACATGGATCTAGCTAACTCCTTATTTTTGGGTCTGTGAATACAGTCCCTGAGGAGACCCAAGGCGTTGGTCTTGTCAGGATCTCCCAGAGCTCATGGGATTGGCCGGCCTTGGTTCATATTTCAGCTTTGCCATTATTTTCTCCTGTGACATGTGCCTCATTCCCCCCAGTTGTCCAGCATATGGTAAATGTCGGTCCCAGAGGCTGACGTGACGTCCCAGTGTGGGGAATGCACTTGACGGGCTCTGTGCGTCTGGCACCCAGGCAGCACTTGGGACAGTGATAACTGCTGTAACTGATTTCATTAAGTCTCGAGGCACAAACGTGTTTGAGGTAGACACTTGGAAGGAAATCGTCTTGCAACTTTGGACTTCACACTTCTGTTTGTGGGCCTGGATTTCCTCTTGTGTGAAGGTGTTTTCAAACTTATTTTAGAGTTTTTTCAAATGTGATCTCAAGCAGAACTCTCCCTAGTGTGTAACTTGGATTGAATCCAAAGCCCCTGGTTGGAGCAGGGGTGGGAGCCAGAGCCCTCCAACTGCCCGGCCTCCCCATGTCTCTTCTTTGTGGTTCTTCTAAGGAATCTTGTGGCTCCCAGGAACCCAGTCTCTAGAAAGTACTTTGATTCTACCACCCAAAAGCTGAACTGTCTGTGGGGGCAGCAACCCTGTCTGCCTTATTCGTGATAGATCCATAGTGCTAAGACGGGACCTAGTGTGTATTGGGCACCCAGTGGGTTGTTAATTGCATGAGTGCTTACGAGATCGGTTCGATCAAGCAGGGAAGACCTACTGTGAGGATAATGGGATGCTGTGGAAAGGCACGCACTAGGGGCGTGTGGGTGGCTCAGTTGTTGGGCATCTGCCTTTGGCTCGGGTTGTGATCCCGGAGTCCCAGGTTCGAGCCCCCCATCGGGCTCCCTGCCTGGCAGGAAGCCTGCTTCTCCCTCTCTCCCCCCCCCCCCCCGCTTGTGTTTCCTCTCTAGCTGTGTTTCGCTCTGTCAAATAAATAAATAAAATCTTTAAAAAAATAAATAAATGAAAATTGAGTTAGATCAGGATGGGGCTACCATTTAAAAAAAAAAAAAAAGGGCGCATACTATATACCATGTTCTGTTCTAAGTCCTGTGCATGTTTGAAGTCCGTTTGTTGTCTCAGCAAGCCTAGGAGGTAGGTCCTCTTGTTGTCACTCCCTGGCACATGAGTTAGAGAGCAGTGAATTAGCTTGCTCAAGGCTGCTCAGTGCGGAAGTGGCAGAGCTGGGACAGGAATCCCCAAAGACCTTTCCTCTCAGCCATGACACCGGACGAGCTGCACTGTGTGCCAGGCCCTGAGTTATAAGCTTCACACATCTTCCTTTGCACCCTGTGGCCATAGAGTCTGGAAGTGGCGACTGGGGCTTATAGCTCAGATCTGTGACGGACGAACATTGCAAGTCCTATCAGAGATTTGCTTGAAGTTTTTTTAAAAAGCAACTTCCAAGATTTGTTAGGTGATGAATATAAATATTGGATCCAGGCTTCTCATTAAGTGCAGCCTATAAGGGTTGCCTGGAATCAGTTAATACCTATTGAACTGTCCATGAAAGATGAAGCTATGGCTCCATAATTGCATTGTTAAGTATCTGTTCTGTGCAACAGGGCAGTGTGGGAATGGGATATGGCCAAACAGGACATTCAGGAAACCAGACTAGCCCTACCATGTTCATTCTGTGACCATTCCAGTGGCTGTTGGTAGACCAGGGCAGTTCTGCCCATCTGTCTTTCCAGTTGTCTAACCCGGACCCTTTGGTTTGTGCCAGCCATGTCCACATACCACTGGAACAACTCCAGCAGAGGCTGGTGCGGAAGGATGTGCATCTTCTGGGAACCCTGCGTTATTGCTGAACCGGGGATCAGTAGGTTCAGATAACAGACTTGAGGGTTGTCTTTTGAGGATGTAGGCTGAAGAGCTCATGAGCTCATGGCCAGGGACTTGCCTCTGTAGCTGTCCCAGCGACCCACAGGGCTTGTTGTGCAGAGGGTGTTGTGGGGATTGGTGTTGCCCTTCGGCCACTCTTGTCACATGACAGCTTGTCTTTCCTCCGAACCATGTCACGTTCTTAGAGGTTTGACTTACAAGGACAGTCACAGGTCTTCTTGGTCATGGGAGCACACAGGTAAGAACTGTTTATTAATCTATAAAAGGACAGCTTAAATACTTAGTAACTTTGAATTATAAACACACAATTGAGGGCAAAGTTCAAAGCCATATAAACAACTAGATACAAGGTAGATTCTTTCCTAAACAGTGGTTTCTAAGTGCTGGCGTTTAGTGCAGACATCAGATTTGTCACACACTATGAAAAGGCCCAACTCCCTAGAGGGTTGAGCCATTTAAAGGATTGCCTGCTGCTTGTCACTCTGCTGCCAGTGGTCATAAATGAAAGATGTCCTTTAATAGCATTGGGTTATTCAGGACTTCCTGATTCTGCTAGAAAGATTTGTCTGTTTTCTCTTCCCACAATCCCACCACCTAGTGTGTACGTGTAAGGGTGTATATAGAAGTTGTGCATGAGTTGGGTCAAGCCTGTGTATAGGGAGCGTGTGGGATGAGAGGGGAGAAGGTCAGATGGAGAAACAGACTCCCCGTTCGGAGCAGGGAGTCTGATGCGGGACTTGATCCCGGGACTCCAAGATCATGACCTGAGCCGTAGGCAGTCGCTTAACCAACCGAGCCACCCGGGCACCCCAAACTCACCATTTTTACATGTACAATTCAGTGGTTTTTAGTGTATTCACAAGGTTGTGCGACCATCACCACTAGCTAATTCCAAAACATTTTCATCACTTCAGAGAGAAGATCTGTGCTCATTAGCAGGCACTCCTCATTCTTCTCCAGTCCCCTCCCTCAGCTCCTGGGCAACCACTAATCTACTTTCTGTCTCTATGGATTTGCCTGTTCTAGACATTTCCTATAAATGGGAACGTGTAATATGTGACCTTTTGTGTCTGGCTTCTTTCACTTAGCATGTTTTCAAGATCCATCCATGTGGTGGAATGAATCAGCCCTTTATTCCATTTTATTGATGAATAATATTTTATATGGATATACAGTATTTTTCCGTTATCAGTTGATGGACATTTGCATTGTTTCCAGTTTCTGGCTGTATGAATGCTGCTGTGAACATTTGTGTGCAGGTTTTTGCGTGAACATAGGTTTTCAGAGAGTACCACTTTTAAAGTTTTGGTTATATTCTCTAGTATGTTCTATGTAAGACATGTGCATATAAACATCTGTATTTTTGCGAGTGTAGAGTTAGAGTGCGCGTATTGGTGTTTTCCCCGCTTGGCAGTGTCTACTCGCAGACGTTTGTCTTTAGATTCTCGTCAGTGTGACCCACTCATCTCTGCTGGGCAGTGGCCGTAGTGAGCCGGCTCTCCTTTACTTTGTAGATCCCGATCACTGTTCAGTCCGTCCTCATTCAGTCTCTGAATAAAACGCTAACCCGACGGGAGGACACGGTCATATTGAATCAGACTCTTGTTGAGGCCGGGGATGTTAAAATCTGCACCAATGTCGTTTTCGAGGTAGGTACCCGATTTGGCTTGGAAAGCTGAGTCTGTGTGTGGCAGACTCAAGCCGCATGGTCCCGAGGGGGTAACTAGGCGCCCTCCAGGGGGGTTCTGGCCCATCCTGAGGTGCCGGTGTTCTTGCCTTCCTGCTTGCTGGTGCGCGGTAGCATTAGAGGATGCTTCTCTAAGGAAGGCCTCTGAAATAATCACGTGTGGATTTTCTCCACAGACCTGGAGACTTTCAGGAATATGTCAGAATTTGTTTTTGTTGCTGTTGTTTTAATATACTTCCTCTGCAGAGAGTGATCACATTCTGTTCAAACCTGCTGATCTGGAATTCATGTAACTAGGTACAGAGAGGCTCAAGGGACCCTGTCAGCTGGGGGGCTGCTGAGGGGACAGGAGAGAAAGGCCTCCACGAGCGGAGAAATGGGCAAGGACTTGCCTGCCCTGTGTATTTTGTTACGGGTGCAGCGACCGCAAGGCAGCGGGCCCAGTGTGTGTACCGTGTTGTTTGTAGGTGAAGTACAGCGTCACGTACACAGCCGCGGGGCAGGTCGCCCGGGTGGGCCTCCACCTCCTGCTGGGCGCCGTGAGCGGGGCGGCCGTGGTGCCCTTCCAGCAGAAGTTTGAAATTCAGTTCATTCAGGTGAGTTTGATCAATTTTGTGCATGTATTTAATTGCAAGTAAAAAAATCATAACCTCTTAGTGAAAAAAAAGTCTGTTTAGAAGTCTTACCGTCCATCCACTTATACTAAACAAGGGCTTTATGTAACATGTGTTTGTAACAAAATCAGGCAGCGTCCTTGTATCTTCTTCCTTTCCGGGAATAAGATTCTCTTCCATGTGAGCTCGTACTTTTATAGAATGATGTACTCCTACACTCAGCAGATGTATTTATAGTTCTGAGTAGGGGGAGAAATTCTTTTATTGGTTGGAAATCCCAGATTTTACTGTGAAAAGTGTTTTGTTTTCACCGTATTTCCTTACTAAAATGAGAATTATTGGGGAGCATTTCTCCATTGTCTTTCAGCAAAATACAAAGCCAGTTCCTCTCAGTGGAAACCCTGGTTATGTTGTGGGACTCCCATTAGCTGCCGGATTCCGGCCTCAGAAGGGATATCCTTTTTGGTTCTGTGGAGCAGGCTGATTTCCCTGTCCACGTGTGTGTGTTCTCTTTATTGCTGAGGGTCCTGTGGGCTGGAGGCTAGTTTTGGCCAGGACTTCCTTGGGGTGGCGGGGGGGCTTCTGGGGATGGTGGGGCCATGTGGACACTGGTGGTTGGGGTGGATCAGCATGGCCCAGGGGAATGTTTTATGATGAAAATCTTAGGACAGAAAAGTTGACAGACTTTTAGATATATTTAATTACACAGGCAAGCAGAAACTCTTAAATTTAGTAATTCTGAAGATTTGGAATGATTTTGGAGGAACAGTTTCTGAGGATTTTTCTTCTGAGGATTTACTACTCAAGGAAAATAGAAATATTTTTTACTCTGTCCTGGGAAATAACTGTCAAGATCTCAGAGGCCCAGAAAAGGGATATTTGGGTTTCACTCATGTCTCATGTCACACACCTGTCACCATGTCCTGAGAATCAGACTGCTTTAGTACTGGGTGATTGTCCCTTAACTTTCTATGAATATCTGGGATTATTCAGACCATGAACAGATTTGGACAATTTACTATTCTCCGTAGCACAGCCGAGCAAGACTGCTTAGCGGTTGAGGGGATCCGAACCCCAATATTATTTGGTTATGATATGCAGTCTGGCTGTAAACTAAGGTAAGAGAGGAACTTGCTGCTTTTGGAACTTGTCTGTGTTGATCAAATCTCCGCATCAGCTAGCGAGTGTGTGTGAAAGCCACGGCATGACCTGTTAGCACTAGTGACAGCACTTTTGTTTTCTAATTTTAATTTGCACAACCGTAAACCATTTGTCGTGATTCAAAGAAAACGGTTGCGTTCATTTTTCCTATCAGATGTGGCAGGGTACAAATCCCAAGGCTTTTGTAGGTTTTAAGGTTGCACAGCAGTTGAGGTCACAGTAAAAATACTTTGCTTGAAAGTTCTTCTTGTATTTCTGAATTTTGGTATACATAGTGCAACAGGCCCAAGGAGAAGCCTGAGTGTGATCTCTGTTGTTATCTTTTTACTATCAAACATATATATATAACAAATGTCAACAGCCTGCGTGGCTTCTTCTAAAGACACCAGCTCTTACTCTCCTTTCTCCCACTCTGCAGGTGATCACTTGCAGCTTCTGTAGCTGATTTTTTGGAAGTTTACTCCCAAATCTCTCAATAACCTATATGTAATACTACTTCCTGACACTTTGGTTTTATGAATTGTTGAGTTCCTACTATGGAAGACAAGGATTTGTATCTTTCCCCTTTCTTCCCCTACCCTACCACCTGGTCAGTTCTCATCCCTAGTCCCCCCAGAGTAATTACATCATTTTTTTACTTAGACCAACAGATACCATTTACATTATTGGTTTCGATCCCTTTAGACCAGTATTTCTCAGAGGGTGTTCCTTGGATTACATTTCCAAAGAGTCAGTAGGGCTATGTCTGTGGTTCAATTACTATGTTTGAGGAACACCAGATTAAAGTCAAAAACACATTTCCTTACTAGAAGGACTTCTCAGAGCCTTTACATATGCCAGTGTGCACCAGGAGGGACATGCAATAATTCCCAAGCTTTTGGCCCCAGAACTCTTCTTGTACAGAGCCTCTCAAAGGAACACAGCTTGGGAAACATTGTTTTGTGTCTGCCTGGCCAACTAGGATGTCTCGGAGTTAGAGATACTTTGGCTTCTGTCAAATAATCCGTTTGGAGAGAGAGAAAATAAAGCAACTGGAGAGGGCCTGCGTGTTATTGAGGCCTGTGAGAACTGTTGGAACGAACAGCCTCTGGCATCGACCTCTTTTTCCTTCCCAAAAGACTGCCCAAAGCCATCCCGTGCCAGCTCGCAGTGCAGAAAGTGAAGAGCCTCCTGCAGGGCCAAGGCTTCCCGGATTATGTGGCCCCTTTTGGAAATTCCCAGGCCCAGGATGTGCTGGACTGGGTACCCGTCCACTTCATCAACCAGGCGTCTCACATGAAGGTAAAGGGGAAGTTGAAGGCTACGCGTGAGTGATCTCTCCTCCTCCTGCTCCTCTGGCCCCTGGGGAGGTGGGGGCAGCTGGGGAGCCACCTGTGGAGGTGGAGGGCTCTGGGCAGGAACCCGGGCTTTGTTATCAGATGGGCCTCGGTCTTGCAAACTGATTTTGCCCTTGTTAGCTCTCTTGCCTTTGAGGCTTTGAGCCTGTTTCCTCATCTGTGAAATAGTGAGAGCTGTAGTATCAGCCTCATGCGGTTGTTGAGTTAAATGAAGTAATATTTGTGGGGCCTAGGAGTGGCTCCAAACCTGAGGACTCACCGCCCTCCTGACTGTTCTTGTGACCGTTGTTGGTGTGATGTGAGGCATCAGGATAGGGCAGAGGAGCTTGAGGACTGTGGCAAGAAGTGAGACCCGCTCCTGTCCACATCACTGGCCCAGCCGTTGTTCCCTGGTCTATAAAGGTAGCCCACATGTGGGAGATTTCAACTCCAAAGTTCCCCAAAGAGTTTAATGGAAGTTGACATCCTACAAAGAGGTTCTTGATCACACGTGATTCCTCTGCCCACCTTTTTTCCTTTGTCTCAGCCCTCACAGTGTGGGAGGCGTGCTCTCCATCTTATCCTTTAATCGCCCAGCTTTTGCTTGTCGCAGCTTCTCAGGCCTCTCATTATCTGCTTAGCATATTTATAGCAGGGGGACAATGGGGGTGAGCACTCTCCAGCGCTGATCCGGCCCTCCTCCTGCGTCCCCAGCAGAGACCCGCAATGACTCAGTCCCTGCTGTTCAGCTGCTCAGTCTTGGCTCAGCTCTGCAGTGTCAGTGAAGCAGGCACACGGCTTCTCAGAAACGGGTTAAGACATTGTTTCTCCCCGCTCGGAAGGGAAAACAGGTCGGGAGGAGAGGCAGTGCAGACATTAGCATTCTCGGGGTCTGTGCTGGTGCAGGGAGCTCAGAGGCCTGGAGCGGGCTCTGCACCTACCTTGCAGGAAACTCAGGGGCCGTGGAGCAGAGCACAAGCTGCAGGCCGGCATCCGCGGGCTGCGTGCGCCTCTTCTCCTAATAACGGATCCTCACAGGCTTCCTCAGCCTGCAGCCTCCCTAAAAGGCAGCTAAGGAGTGCCATCAGTGCCTTTTTGGCAGGCACCAGATTTAGCAGGCTTGCTAGCTTTTCATGCCCTGAAGAAGCATGTTTTAAAAAGCTTGTTATTGTGGGGAAATTTCAAACATACAGAGAAGTACAGTTATGACAGTGGAACTCCTTCTTCTGGTCATACAGCTTCAGTGGCTATCACATTTGCCAATAAACGCAAGATAAAGGCAGGAGAAAGGTCCGGAAGGCCCCCCATGGCCACTCTTCCCTGGGGCAGAGGCCTCAGGCCCGCTCCCACGCTCTAGCCTGCTCTCCCGCTTCTGGCAGTGTTGCTTCTGGCACTGTTGCTCTCGGTCACACGGAGAGTTCGGATCTTTGACAAGTTAGATTCCGCTGTATCTGCCCTCCCCCCAAAAACTTAATCGCCAAATGATGAGATCAAATAAAAGAAAGCATTTACATTTCCTCTGGGTGCATTTTAACACCATGTGCAGTTAGGTTTAATTTTATGTGACTAATACCATCCTCTTCCTCCTCCCCACCCGATGCCAGCTTCTCCCTTCAGGAATCTCTGAGCTGGATGAGGCTGGGGCAGTTAAGGCCCAAGGTTCCATGGTTTGGTGTTAGGATTTCCACAACTTCCAAGTAATGCTGGTTTCTTTAGAGACCAGGAAGGATGGAAAATGGTGCTTTAGGTGTTAACATTTTTTTGGAGCATCGAGTACTTGAAAATATGTGCCCTCATCCGTTTTTACCTGAACTTCTAGAGTCTCAACTCTCTTATTCAGAACATTTTGTAATATGTGAAACATTTTATAATTAAAACACTGAGCTGCAGGTTGTGACATGAGGTTGTGTAATGTTCAGATTGATTAACGGGATTTTGTTGTGCAGGATTCTTGCCAGCTCCCGGTGGCTTTGCTGATAGAAGTGAAGTGGACTAAATACGGGTCCTTACTGAACCCACAAGCTAAAATAGTAAACGTAACTGCGAGTCTCCTCTCATCCTCCTTTCCGGAGGTAGGTCTAACTTGGGTTCCAAGGTGTGGGTTAAGACATAAGTCCAGGCAAAACTCAAGTGTGATAGTGAAATTTATTTTGTGAGAAAATCATTGAAATTGAATCTGAATTCTTAAAACAATTCGGCATTTTCTTTTAGTAGAGAAAAAAAATCCCACTGACAACAGTTAAATTGAAACTAGCATTCTTGTTTATATTTGATCTTTAAAATTCTTTGAAAATAGAGCTGTGACTGACATTGGTGGGTTAGGACAACCTAGGTAAAAACTCTCTCCCCCAAGTGAGCGGCTGAGGAGCCCTCTGCATGCCTAGGAGATGCACTGACCCTACATCTGACCTTCCCGAGGAAGGGAGCACACCGTGTCTCAGCCTCGTCATCCTGAGCCCAGACAGGAGCTCACACACCTGGAGGCAGGGCTTGCAACGCTCTTTTTTTATTACAGACCAACTCAGGAAATGAGAGGACGGTTCTCATTTCCACTGCAGTTACTTTTGTGGACGCATCCACACCTGCGGAGGCAGGCTTCAGAGCTCGGCCAACCATCAACGCCAAGCTGCCGTTTAATTTCTTCTTTCCGTTTGTTTGACGTAAGTTGTTAATTGCCTCTAGAATTGAGTTCTGTAGGGCCCGGACTCCCTTGGAGACATCCTGGTGTTCTACTTCTGACCCGTGGGGGTTACTCTCAGACCACACTCTTTCCCTCTCCACTCACTTATTCTCCTGGGTTTGACCTTGGAATGGGGGCGCCATCTGGTCTTGGTGATTTCCAGGACTGTCAGCACGTAGATCATGTGCGGAAACCAAACTGCACCTTTGGGGAGTTGGTAAAGGGGACAAACCGGAAGTAGAGCAGGTGTTGAGGGCTTATCCAGTTTATGCATCCTATTTTTAAAAATACTCATTGTTTGTAGTTCAGGTTTTCTTTTCCTTTCGGGTTCCATGGAAATGAATACAAAAATAGCAAAAGATCATATATAAAATGCGAGTACCCGGCTTCCCGAGGGGATCTTCCCCCCAATGTCATCTTCATTACAGGAGTCTTGGGTCGAATTGCTGTTTTGGTGGCAGGCACTGGAGCTCTCCATCTGG
>PITA01006640.1:21030-98425 GCA_004023965.1 Spilogale gracilis
GGGGGGGGGGGGGGGGGGGAAATCTGTACCAAGAGGAGCTGTTTAGAACAGCTTAAGATGATAAGACTTTTCTAGAATGGGCTGGTAGCTAAGGCAGCTTCCTTTTTTCTTTTGTCTTTCAGAATGCTCATATGAAAGGATGCACTGGTTCCTCACATGCGAAATGTGAAAAGTACATTTGATGAGATTAAATTTTATATACAATTTAGTAGTTTTCCAGCTTTGTTCTTCATTTTCAAGCAAGAGTCAAGTGTTCAACATGGGAAAATAGTTTGTGATACATTGTGATATGGAGTGAGAATGGGGTGGGAGGCCCTTGGTATGCCAAGAAAGAGCAAGCCTTCCCACAGACTCCCCCCCCCCCCACCGCAGCCCCCTAGAATCCGAGCTGGCTTGAGGGGGAGACAAAGGCATGAAACCAAACTTCGCCCCGAAATGGCCCCAGGAGGAGCAGCTGTTTTTCTCATCAGAGGCACAAGCCCGTGAGGCAGGGGTCTCTTTAGGATGAGCAGGCACATGTCTAGTTGACCTCAGCAAGAAGTCCATTCTGTCTCAGCAGCTTGTTCAGTCTCTCAATTTCTCTTTCCTGTCATTATAAAAGATAGATAACTGTTTACCTTTTGCTGCTTGCCAGGGATGTGGCAGTCATTCAGTGGGCCCCAAGGACGCAAAGCTGCATGAACGCTCTGCTCCTGGTGGAGTGTGCCAACGGACCTGCTACGGTCAGCTGGGGTCCACTGCGTGACTGCAGGGACAAGATGTGCTCAGGGGAGGGGCCCCTGGCATACAGCTCTGGGCAAGGAGGAGAGGCCTCAACTGAAAGGACGAGGAGGACTGAGTGAAGGGCAATGTCCAGGCAACGGCCTGGCAGGCGGAAGCACCGCGTACTGGTGGCAAACAGATGGCATTTTCCCAAAAGTGACTTCTTACCTTTTCAGAGCAGCTGAATTCAAGGTGTTGGATCTTGGCGGCCAACTGTATATTCATCTGTTTTAACCTCAGCAGTTGCCGCTCTGAACGCGTCTTAACTGAGATAATTATTCCTGTAAAATAATTGAGGGTCTCAGTGATACAGGTTTCTGATTTAACCACTTAAAAAGAAACCTCTGTATTCCTTCTAAGTATATGCAGTTGGGAGGAATGGTGAGCAAAACAGTCTATCGCTTAAAGGCATCAGAACCAGGAAGGTCAGATGTTTAATTTCTGAGCTACTCACTAACCAGTTGGGAAGTATTTCCCTTCAGCTCACATGGGCTAGGAAATCCTTTGTTAGCCACTTGACCAGAGGATTGTTAAACTCCCTCCCTCAGAGCACGACAGTGCTGCTGCTTAGCCTTGGGATTATCACTTTCCCAATTTTCTGCCTCCCACAGCTATGGCCAGTTGAATTCAGCTGTCGGGTGATCAACTAAGTCTTGGCCAACAGAGGGGACATCAGCCTTATCTGATGGCTCCCACATGTCCACATCACAGTGGGGATACGGCCTCTAAGACTGCAGCAACTGGGGACGCTCTGTGCCTTCCAAGTAAGAGTGACCATGTCTGGACTTGGTGGCCGTGAGGCCCAGGGGCTCTGGCCCCTTGTCCCTGGCATTCTTGGTTGTCTGAGTCCAGCTGAAGCTTGTGTTGCTTTTTCAGACCTTTCATGTCCTGCCATGAAATTTGATAGCAGCAGGACAGTGGGCATCAGGCATTCCTATGGCCTGCTACCACTTAGAGAAAATGAACAAATCTCACGCGTTTAGTTTCATCTGCAAATGCAAATCTCACCATGGTGTGATACAAGAGTAACGGGCAGTAACTGTTGACGAGCCGTTCGCAGTAATGGTTTATCTACCTCTATGGTACATAACCTTTGCACAGAGGATTTTTCTGTTGGATGAGTAATCAGCATAAGCACATTCAATAGTAAGTGAAAAACTTCATTTCCTTTAACAGCACCAAATGAATATTATTAGTGGGCTTTCATGAGTAGATCTAAACTGGCTCCTAGAGCTAGGCTAGGGAGCCCAGCCCTGCGTAGGAGATGTGACACATCACCGCCAGCAGGGGGTGCTGGGACAGGACTCTGTGCTGCCCAGCGACAGCTCCAAGCACAGGCCCGCCTCACTCATTCGCCTGGCAGTGACTGAGCCTGTCCTGCTGGGCCCTCGTCTAGGGATTCCCAAACCTGCCCAGATACCCTGTGAGGGTCTACAGCAGACTCCAGAAACACTGGAGGGGACTCTCATGCCATGTGATGAGTTCACAGTGTTCGGGTGCCTCTGACTAGAGTTCCCGAAGAGCTGAGCAGTTAGCAGCAGAAACATGGCTTGTCAGACACAGAGCCTCCCCGCCCCCCCTAGGGTGTGCGTGAGGAATAGGATCTTGGAGTATGGTGGAACGTTATTTCCCCAAGTGTGTTCTCTAGAGCCAGAGTCTACAACACGTTAACAGGTGTTATTTCCCCCAAAGTGCCCACTCAGTTTGGGGAACTCCGAGTTCTCAGTCTTCCTCATGCCCATGAGTGCTGACTTCCTCAAAGGGGCAGGATCTAGTGTACAGCATTTCTCTGTTTACTTCACCCCTTCTGGATGGCGCTCCTCTAAGGGGGATGGGGCTTCGTAGAACATTCTTCAGGAAACACCAAATTAAAAACAAAGGTGCTCCGGGAACCAAGCTGGAGGGACTTAATCAAAGTCTGACCCTTTCTAATGATCATGAAAACAAGGCCTAAAGGAGAAAGGCGGTTCCTCTTAAAGCATCTGCAAGTTGGTGTGAATCCGTAGCCACAGAAGCGGTGGTGGGACACCGAATCAGCCCGTTTCACTATTCTCTAGAAAACGCTAGCCAGGAGGAGGAGGAACCACGACCCCTGGGTCCACTCCCAGGCTCTGCCCAGCCAGCTCTCCCTCTGCAGCTGGGAGGACAGGGCACGTACCGTTGATGATCCGGGCCACCCGCCACAGCCGGAGCAGAATCAGTAGGCCAAGAGCCTCAAACTGGTGCTTCTGGAACAGGAGGACGAAGTCGAGGATGAAGGAAACCACCACCACAATGGCATCCAGGATTTCAAATTTGTGATGAAAGAACTCCATGCGGAAGACAAATAATTTAAAAAAAATCTCCATCATAAAGAAGGTCAGGATGGCAAAGCTCGAGTAGTGGAACACCTGCAAGGACAGAGGAGACCCCGTGAGAGCAGATCCGGGACGGGGTGCACACACGAGCTGGCCTGGAGGGCACCTGCCTGGGCACCAGGGAGTGAATGCATCTGGCCCATCCCAGACTCTGCCACCGGCGCTGTCCCCTGACTGGGGCCACGGCTGGGACACCAGAGACACGGGCTCTGCTCCACCCTCTGAAGAGCTGGGCAATGGCAGGGCTGAAAAGCCCCGTGCCCTTTGGCCCAGTACTTCCAAACGCTGGTATTTCATCCCATAGCTGTGGGCACAAAGGCATGTTGTAGGGATCTTTGCCGTAGCATCATTTGCAGACATAAGATTTTCTATATTGTTTGTAGACTAGAAATATGTATTGGAGGGCACTTGTCAAATGCATTGCAGTACCTCCACACCGCGTGCTAAGCAATTGTTGAAGATCAAGGCTGACTCCTAGGGATTGATTAAAAATGATCACCCAGGTAGATGGTAATTGAAGAGGGTTGCCGGATCTTGATTTAGAAATACTAGTTTTCATTAAAGTTACCATTTCCAGTCTAGGACAGGGAAAGTACAAAGTGAGCTGGGACATTATCTTGGACCAGAAAGCAAGGAAATGCTCAAAGACTACGTAGTCATGTGAAAGGATAGAGCAGTCAGCCTGAAGAGACAGTGACCAGATTTAGTAGGACAGTTTGGACCCTAAACAGAATGACTGTGATTGTAATACAGTGAATTAAAAAAAAAAAAAAAAAATCCACGAGTCTCTAGTGGCACATACACATATGGGAAAAAAGGAAATCTCTTCTCTCTCTATATATAAAACCAACAAAAAACCCACCTACCAGATGTAAAGTGAATGCTAGAAATCTCGGTTTGCATCCCCCAGTGCATTCACTGACTTGGGCGGTGACCATCAGGTGGGTGCGAACTGGGGCAGAGGATCTTGGGATGGTAGTCAGGTGTCACTGTGCAGATTGGAACTGCAAAGGGCAAGTGCCCCTGGATACTGAGCAGCTCACATTACCTGCAGTGATCCCAGCGGTATCACACCATGATATGCCGTGTACAAGGAGAAGAGCCCACTAGCCAAGCACTCTTGCTCATTGAAATGAGCCTCTGGACCTAACCTCTGGTGTACAGGGAATAAGGGTACAAGTTGAGGACCTCTGGGGAAACCGACAAATCCAGAACATGGGACATCTTATGAGATGACTGGCTAGACTCGGCGAGGCGCGGAGGGGAGGTGGGAGAGGGATGCCTGGGTGGCTCAGTCAGTTAAGTGTCTGCCTTCAACTCAGGTCATGATCCCAGGGTCCCGGGATCGAATTCTGCATCAGACTCCCTGCTCAGTGGAGAGCCTGCTTCTCCCACTGCCTGCTGCTCCCTTTGCTTGTGTGCTCTCTTTCTGACAAATAAAATCCTAAAAAAAAAAAATGTGGGAGGATTATTCTAGATTAAAAGAGTCTGAGGAGATATAACCAAGTATCGTATCAGAAGTCTGGATCCAGTTATGCTGTATCCAGCATACAGTTCTGTAGGAGAAAGACCTTTATTTTTTTAAAGATTTTATTTATTTATTTGACAGAAACACAGCGAGAGAGGGAACACAAGCAGAGGGACTGAGAGAGGGAGAAGCAGGCTTCCCGCTGAGCAGGGAGCCTGATGTGGGGCTCGATCCTGGGTCTCCAGGATCATGACCTGAGCCAAAGGCAGTCGCTTAACCCACTGAGCTACCCAGGCACCCCTGAGAAAGACCTTATTCTTAGGCATATTGAAGTATTTGTGTCCTGATGTCTAACTTAACCTTCAAATGGTCGAAAATACATAGGTGTGTTTATGGATATATATATAGAGAGAGAGAGAAAGTAAATGCAGCAAAAAGTATATTTTTCATTTTTCATAATAAAAAGTTGAAGAAAAGGCACAAGACAGACACCCGGGTGGCTCAGTCGTTTAAGCGTCTGCCTTCGACTCAAGTCCTGATCCCAGGATCCCCGCTCGCCTGCCTCTCCCTCTGCCCCTCCCCTCTGCTCATGCTGTCTCTCAAATACAAAAAAATCTTAAAAGACAATACACCGGGTATGTCACTGATTGTGTTTAAAGTAGGAGGAGAGGAAAAATATTCATCCGTGTGTGGAAGGCCTCGGGCTGGCAGCTGCCTTAGGCAGGCTGGACAATTGTCTGGGAGGGGCTCGGGCAGCAGCTGCGAGTCGGAGAAAAAACGATGGGCAGATCTCCAGCATAGGGACCATGTCAGAATGTTGACAGGCCGAGAAATAGCTTGTCTGGCACTAAAGATGGGACAGTACCCCTTTCTTAGTCAGACCCTCCTCCCTCTAGAAGCAGTGACGCCTCAGCTCAGCGGTCTAGCACCACTCGAGATTCAAGTCAAGTGAAATGAGGTTTCCTGCTGATAGTAAATGCTTGTCTATAATTTGGAAAGAAGACATTTTCTTGGCTCTTTGGTTAGAAGCACCTGATCAACTCTGTGAAGGATCCCAGGAGGGTGCTGTGGGCCCCACTCTGCCCACCTCAGGAAAGACATGTGTGAACGGAACTCGGGCTGCTGGCGCTAACCTTGGCAGCATAGTCATTCTTGTCAAGCTCGATGATCTTCAGGTCCAGGATGAGCTCAGCAAGCACCAGGAGGGCGTCCAGAATGACCAGGCAGATGATGATAACCTGCCGACCAAGGGAAGGAGTGAGAAACCGTGAGACCTAAAGAGTGACCCTGCTATTATCTTTAAGAGCCAGAAACATCGAGAGGAAACCACTGGATGAAGACACCAAGGATGGGGTGCCTGGGTGGCTCAGTGGGTTAAAGCCTCTGCCTTCAGCTCAGGTCATGATCTCAGGGTCCTGGGATCGAGGCCCACATTGGGCTCTCTGCTCATCAAGGAGCCTGCTTCCTCCTCTCTCTGCCTGCCTCTCTGCCTACTTGTGATCTCTCTCTCTGTCAAATAAATAAATAAAATCTTAAAAAAAAGACACCAAGGATGGGAGGCCGCTGCCCACAGCCGCGCACTTTCCAGGCCTGTTGGCCCCCCGGGCAGTGCCTGTCCTCCCAGAGCTACTCTGCCTGGCTCACTGAGCGACAGTCACCACTGGTCTTCCGTATGCATTCATTGTCTCTCAGCATCTCTCAAGCCAAACTGCTAATTCCTAGATGGCAAAAAAAATTTAAGTTTTAATTTTCCTGTTTCTGGAGGTTTTCTTGCCAGGGTACACCCAGAACAGATGCTCAATAGATAATTAACAAGATCTGCCTCAGAGATCTGAGTCATGGAAGTCCCTCTAGGGACTGCCTTCCCTGAGGCTGTTGGGTTAAGCGATGTCCACTGTACATGTAACATCGCTTCTGTCTGGAGTCGTCTGCTCCCACCCCAGCTCACGCGGGCTCTTCGGGGGGCGAAGGGCAGATGGTGGGGCCCAGGGTGCCAGGTGTGTGTGCTCCCGGTGACAGTGCGGGGCCCAGGCCGACAGAGGTGGTGGAGACGGTGTTCGGTGGTGGCAATGGCAGCAATGGGAGGAACCCCAGCAGTGTGTGACCCCTCTCTTCCCGTGGGCATTCTGGAACCGCACTGCCTCCCTCAGGGCCCTGCTTCCTGCACCGCGCGCGCTCAGGTGGGTTAGTCTGCGGGTTAGTCGCCCTTTGCTCGGCAGTGCCGGCACCTGCAGGGCAACTGAACAGGCCTCGGCAAAAATGGACGCGTAAACCTCCTGCCCGCCTCCGCCCGGAGCCAGTCCCTTCAGTAACTACAGTGTTTGGGGACGTGCTTTACTGGGAAGACTGCAGGGCAAAGTAGTGACGTTTTCACACATATCCAAATTCAGTAGCTCAGTAAAGATTCGAGCCTCCGGCGGGTGGTTTTTCCTTTTTCTTTCTTTCTTCATCCTTGGTTTTATTTTAGAGCTAACAGGACGTGAGAGCTCATCTGGTCTAAAACCAAGGCACAGAGACATTAAAAACAGAGTGAATATTCAGCCCGAGGAAGGAAGGAGCCCTGCCACCTGCCCTGCGGGCGTGCCGGGCGAAGGCAGAAGGCCGAGATTGCGCGGCAGATCAGCGGTTATGGGGGCCTATCGTTTGAGGGCACCGGATCTCCTTTTGGGGTGATGGAATCATTCTGGAAAAGACGGTGGTGCTGGCTGCACAGCATATGAAAGTGCCTCATAAATGCCACTGAATTACTCACTTTACAACCCAGCTTTACGTGAATTCCTCGGTCAAGAAGAGCCGGACAGACCTACCCACGGGCACAAAACTACAGCCCCTGCGTCCCAGTCCTGGCCTCTGCCAACGAATCCCAGACCCTGAATGTGCCACTCCACAAGGCAGGGCTATTTCTGAGGGGGATCACATCACAAAGAGAAAGCCCGAGAACTCAGGGAAACGGGTTCGTCCCGCATCCAGAGGGGATGCAGAAGGCCAGGCCCAGCCCGGGGGCGCAGTGGTTCGGTGCACTGGCTAAGGGGCCTGCAGCCCGGGGCCCGTGCCCACATTAGCCTCCGCCGACCCTGGGCACACCTCTCAAGGCCCATGAGCCTCTGGAGTGAACTCTAAGCTTCGACGTCCTCTTGGAGAAAATGGGGTTGACCGCATTTTCCTCCCTCGAATGACAGTGGGGGCGTGACACGAGGTAATGCGTGAAGGGTGCTCAGTACAGGGCCCCGCCGTGGTGAGCAGGTTATGAAGCTCCTTGACCCTCACGACTCTCCTCCCCTGGCTCAGCTACCCTGTCCACCCACGGATTCCACAGAGGCCCAACACACCCCGTATTCCCTCCCTTGCTTGTACCATCCTATGTGAGAAGTGATGGCAATGAACTATGTATGAGGTCACCTAGGCTGCTTTAAACCGTGGGAACAGGTTAGAGAGAGTGCATCCAAGAAAGGGATTCCAGAATCCTCTTGCATGCTGATTCTCCTGGCTGAGCTTGAAGCCCTGAACTGGTACCCCACTCCATGGCGGTCTCCCTGAGCCCCTCCACAAATCCGTTCGTGTCACTCCTTCCCACTCATACATTTAGACTTTCCGTGGCCGCCCAGGGCCCACCGATGACTTTCTAGCACCTCCTGTCTTACCAAGTCCTCCCTCTACTTGCTACATGTAAGCCATATGGACCCTTCTCAATTCCAGGGGTGCGGCAGATCCTTTCCTACAGTCTCTCCAGCTGGAAAGCTCCTTCCTTTCCTGTTCACAGAACTACCCCTGCCCAACCTTCAGGTGTCAGATGAAATGTCCCCTCCTGCACCACACGTCCTTTGACTCCCAGTCCTAGGTCAGGTGTCCCTCTGCCCCCAGATCTCTCAAAGCGCCCATCTGTCTCCCTACAGAGGGCTTCTCTTCACCCACAACCAGAGTCAGTCTCAGTGATGGTTCCTGGACTGCCCATCTCCCCACAGACCATCGGTCCTCCGAGAGGAAGGATGGGGTGTACCCGCCATGCCTGATGCTCTGCCCCTCCCTCTCCCAGAAGGGAGTGTTCGAGAAGGAACTGTCCAGTGGATGACTAAGCATCTCTGCTTATGTTTCAGTGGTCAGGCTGCTGCTTCTCCAGTAGGAGTGTCCTTAGAGGTCCTGGCTCAGCAGGCAGCCCTGGGGCCCAGACAGGAGACGAAGGACCTCCCGGAGCAGGGAGGCCCAGGGTTCCCCTTGCAGCTGGAAGGAAATGGGCTCCTTCTGCTTCTGAAATTGAGGGTTTGGGATTTCAACCCCAACAACTTAATACCACGTTTCCTCTCCCGTCACAGCCACAGAGGAATGCACGGAGCTGCGAGGCCTGCTGGGCTTTCGTTTCTCTAAGCTACATGAAAGCAAGAAAAAGACCAAAATAAATTTTTTTTTTCTCTATTTTACCTTGGAACAAAGCCAGTGATGGGAGAGGCAAGGGCTGTTTTGTTTCCAGAAGGGAAGTCAGCTCTAGGGAGGCCCTGGTTCATTTCGGTTAGGGAGGACACCTGCCACAGAGTCTCCAGAATGGCTCCATTACGGGACCTGGGCCGACAAGCGGCTGCATGTTTCGCCAGCGTCCTGGGTTCCCTGCATTCTCCTGGGGCCCTCCGAACAGGTCTCCGCACACCCGCCTGCCCACCTCAGGGCTGGGGGCTGAGACAGGGCCCGCCAGACTCAACCTGCATTTGCCCTTCAGAGTCAAGATGCCGACGGACCCTGAACCCTTTGCCGTCTCAAGTCCGCGTGTCCCTCTCGCGCTCTCCCCTCGGCGCTCCTGGAGGTCAGTGGTGGGCTACGCTAGGCTGATCGCTCCACCAAGTAGGAGACTGAAGCCCCGCGCTGAGAAGTCTGGGGGGCACAGGACCCTGTCACCCTTGCTCGGCTCGGGGCAGACACTGAGTGCTCGCCGAATGAGCGCAGCAGCGTTTGTGCTGCCTCCAGTGTTGGCCTTTTCGTTTACATTTTGGGTAGGCAGTAAAATCTGCACAACATAGAGGCTGCCCTAACAAAATCTGAACCATTGAAGTTGCCATACAGTCGAGGGGCATCAGTGGCCTCCCAAGGCGGTGCAAGCGTCACCACTGCCTCGCTCTGGAAGATCCCGATGACCCCCCGAGGTGGTCCCTTGCCAGGCTGCCCTCCCTCCGCCTTGTAGCCACCACTGTGCTGACTGTCCCTGGATGTGCCGTGGTGGACATTTCGCATCAGCGGACTCAGCCCACGTGCGGTCCTGCCTGGCTTCTCTGAGTGTCACCTTGTCACGCTCATCCACTCACAGCAGGTGTCTCTGCTTCGTTCCTCTTCACGGCCAAGTAGGGACAGCCTACATTTTGTTCATTCACTCGCCAGCTGACAGGCCTTGCCCTGACTCCGGGCCGTGACTCACTTTACCCCCAACGGCCCGGGGTCTGCCCAGCCTGACGCAGGCAACAGACGTCAAACCCGCGGGGTGTTGGCAGAGATGGGCCCCACCCCGGCCTCGTGGCTCTCGGCTGGAGGCTCTGCCTCACCCCAGGCCCCTTGGGCCTCTGCTCACCTACCTGAAACCTGTGGGAGCTGAAGAGCTTCCTCAATGTGGCCCTGAAGTCGAGGGGGGGCCGGGCCGCGGGCACAGGGGCCGCCGCGGGGTCGGGGGTGCTGCCCTCCTCGCCGGTCGCAGGGGCCGGTGCCGTCTGCTCCTCGTCGTCCTCGTCCTCCTCATTCTCCCATTTCTTGTAGTTGATGTTCCAGGCGTGGTAATCGTCCCCGACGACAGTGAAGTGCTTCAGGAGCTTGCTCATCTTCCTGGCTGGAGCCCCTCTGGGCCTGCGGGCGGCGGCCTGGAGGAAGGGGGGGCAGAGCGGGCGCTGAGGCGGGGAGGCCCTCAGAGCCCGGCCCGGCCGCGGGGGAGAACCAGCCCCGGCCCCCCGAGCACCGGGCAAGCAGGGCCCGTGAGGTCACGGTGGTTTCTCGGGCTTTTATTTTTGGAACCCAGGGTCTCAGTGCCGGCGAGGCAACAGGAAACCCCAGAACCATCAGGCCTGTCACTATGGTCTGGCTGGCAGTAACCGATGAGGCTGGTGCCGCAGCCCAGTCACAAAGTACCCGCCACGTGTGAATCCCGGAAGGGCGGCCCCGCGGCTCAGAGGCGGCGCAACCTGCAAGACGGGAGGTGAGAGCTGGCGGGCAGGGCTGCGGAAAGGCAAAAGTAAAAGTACCCGCAGTTTCACAGAAATGTGAGGGCCGCCCCCTTCGTGCCACAGATCAGTTCTTGAGATGTGAGTGGCAAATGCATTTTCCTAAGTGTGCCACTGCTATTTTCAGTACACAAGGGGCGGTGGCTTAAAGACAAGTGACTTCAAAGCAAAAAGCAAATAATCCTCCCTTTGCCCAACGGACCCCGCCAGATATCAAATTTCCTATGAAGTTCAGGAAGGAAAACTTCGCAGCCATCAAAAAGAATGAAATCCTGCCACTTGCAACTGGCAAATGGATGGAACCGGAGGAGATTATGCTGAGGGAAATAAGTCGGTCAGAGAAAGACAATTATCATGTGATCTCTCTGATGTGAGGAATGTGAGAGGCAGGACGGGGAGGGGTCGTGGGGGGAAGGGAGGGAAAAATGAAACAGGATGGGACGGGGAGGGAGACAAACCATAAGAGACTCTTAATCTCAGGAAACAAACTGAGTGTTGCTCGGTGGGGGGGGGGATAGGGTGGTTAGGTGATGGAAAAAATAAAAATTAATAAAAATTAATTAATTATTTTAAAAAAAAGACTTTGGGATATGGGTCCAAGAATGGGCACTATGATCAGAGGAACAGGAAAAAAGAGCCCAATGAGACCCATACCCCAATCGGGAACTGGATGTGATGGAGATGGCATACAGATCAATGAGAAAAGGCTGGAGAGCTCAGGACACCTGGCCTTCACGATAGGGAACAAACAAAAAACATGAACGATCCCTACCTCACACCCTATACAGAATAAATTTCAGATGCATTAACTATAACATATGCAACTTTTTTTTTTTTTTTAAGATTTTATCTGTTCAACAGACAGAGAGAAACACAGCGAGAGAGGGAACACAAGCAGGGGGAGTAAGAGAGGGAGAAGCAGGCTTCCCGCCGAGCAGGGAGCCTGATGTGGGACTCGATCCCAGAACTCTGGGATCATGACCTGAGCCGAAGGCAGAGGCTTAACGACTGAGCCACCCAGGCTCCCAATGTATGTAAGTTTTTTTTTTTAAAGAAACTTTAAAAGTCTTTAAACAAAACATAAGCAAATATCCTCATGACCTTCAAATAGGGAAAGCTTGCTTAAATAAGACACAAAACAAAACAAATGGATAGAATTGATTCATTAAAACTAAAATGTAAATTTTATATTTTTCTCTCTCTCACACACACATACACACACAAATACCATACACAACCCTAGAAAGACACACTACAGCCTGGGTGTAGCACGCACATATTCGCAATGTACTTAATAGACATTGTTCAGTTTAGTATCCAGAATATATAAAGAAATCATACAAATTGAAAAAAAAAGACAACTCCTTTGAAAACTGGGCAATCGATATTAATAGGTAGGTCACCTAAAAGGAAACCCGAAGGGCAGAGACACAACCTCGCTAGGACTCATGAAAACATGAACGGCAAGAATTCTAAAGTCCGCAATAGCAAATGTTGGCAAAGATGTGAAGCACCGGGGCTCTTGAACACCGAACAGCTGGCACCACCATTTTGGGAAACAGTCTGGCACTGTTTTGTCCAGCCGAAGCCATGCATCTCTTTCTTAATAATCCAGTGATTCCATCCCTAGAAAGGCTCCAAAGAGAAACACCCCCCACCTCCGTGCTCAAATCAGTGGTTTGCTCCAGGATGATCACTGCAAATGTTGACCTAAATGGTGGGAGACAGAGGAAGGAGGGAACCCTCTAGAGCAGTCAAAATGAATGAACTGCGTTACTAGATGTCACTGATGACGTCCACAGGTCACTCCTGCCTTCGCTGGCTTCTGGGATTCCATACTCTCCTGGCTTTCCTCCCATCCCAATGCTTACTTCTTCCCAGTCTCTTTTGCTGGATTCCATAAGAAGAAGACCTTAAAGTATTCCCATGTCCAGGGCTCAGGTGTCTCTTCTCCCTACTCGGTTCCTATAGGTTCTCATTCAGCAGCATAGCTTTAAATGGATTATATTTACATGGATGATACAGAAACACCGTCTCCAATCCCAACCTCAACTAAGAACATCCCCCCTTAGTTATCTAAAAGTTACCTTACACCTAGCATGCATGTTCAAAGCAGAATTACTCATTTGTCACACAAAACATCCCCATCTCAGTTTAGGGCATTTCATTTGTCTGGTTCCTTAGGCCAATAACTTTCCTTAAATGTCTTTCTCCTCATTCAGTACTGACCTGGCAGTAAGTTTCGTTGGCCCTGCCTGTAAATAAGACCACTTCTCCCCATCATTTCCTGCTATTTCTTGCCTGGATTACTACAGCAGCCTCCCACCTCCTCCCGATATCCATTCTCCACCCACCAACTCAAACACACTTTCTCAAATATAAATGAGATTACATCATGCCCTTCCTCAAAGCTTTCACATTTTTTTTTTTCCAGCATACTCAGGCCTTCTTCCTGGAAACGTCTTCCCCCTGACATCTGCATGGTTCACACCTTCACTTGGGTCAGGCTTCTGCTCAAATATCACCTCCACTGAGACTTGGTTTGGTCACCTTTCCCCAGTCACACTGCATCCACTTACCCTGCTTCATTTCTCTCTCTCTCTCTCTTTTTTTTTTTTTTTTTTTGTAAGATTTTATTTTTAAGTAATCGCTACATCCAATAAGGGGCTCAAACTCACAACCCTGAGATCAAGAACTCATGCTCTCCTGACTGAGCCAGCCAGGTGCCCTTTATTTTTTATTGCACTTATTGGTGACATTTTTTTTTTTAAAGATTTTATTTATTTGACAGAGAGAAACACAGCCAGAGAGGGAACACAAGCAGGGGGAGTGAGAGAGGGAGAAGCAGGCTTCCAGCCGAGCAGGGAGCCCGATGTGGGACTCGATCCCGGGTCTCCAGGATCATGACCTGAGCCGAAGGCAGTCGCTCAACCAACTGAGCCACCCAGGCACCCCTATTGGTGACATTTTATATGAACTTATTTATCTGTTTATTATCTGCCTATACCCGCCCCCCAAGACTCTAATCTCCATGACAGTGGAACTTTTTCCATCCTGGGCAAAAGGCCTACCCAGTCTCTGGTACTTCATACTCACTCAAAAACAGCCAAATATTTAAGTGACTAGACGAATACATCATCGTGATGGTTCTTTACTAATATGTTGAGGGGCACCTGGCTGGCTCAGTCAGTTGAATGTCGTGACTCTTGATTTCAGCTCAAGTCCTGATCTCATGGGTCGTGCGATTGAGCCTCGAATCAGGCTTTTCACTCAGCAGGGAATCTACTTAAAGAGTCTGTCCCTCTGCCCCTCCCTGCACATGTGCACACACACATACGCTCTCTCAAATAAAATATTTTAGAAAAATTCAAAATATGTTGAGTTTAGGGGCACCTGGGTGGCTCAGTTGGTTAAGTGTCCAACTCCTGATTTGGGCTCAAGTCATGATCTTAGGGTTGCAAAGCTGGGCCCCACCTCGGGGTCTGTGTTGGGTGTGGGGCCTGCTTAAGATTCTCCCTCTCCCTCTTCCTCTGCCCATCCCCCCTCAAAAAATATATATGTTGAGTCTTAAAAGGAACATATAGAAGAATATGAATATAATACCACTTAAGTAAAAGTTTTAAAAATACATGCAAAATATTACTCTATGCTGTTTTGGGAATGTGTAAAACGGAAGCATAAACATACAAAAGAAGGGGATTTCTGCTTCTGGTCATGATAGAGTAACTGGTAGCAGATTAGGGCTCTTCCCATAAAAAAACTATAGAACTGGATAAAATGCATGAAATTTAGAGTGGTCCCTGAGAGAGGAGAAACAGGCGAGGTCAGCCCCACACTCACCCTGGCTTTCTGCCTAGAGTTACTTTCTAGACTATGGCAGCAAGGCCATCGAGCCCCCCTCCCTCCCTCAAGGATGTGCATGGCAAAGTACGTGACAAAAGGAAGCTCTACAGAGAACGAACTCCAAAACTCCAAAGTTAGCTGAACTTTAAACAGCTGAGAAACTGGCAGAGATGACATAAGGCTGGGTTGGGAGATGAGTGAGTTCCAAACATCCAGACCAAAGATACCTTGTTGAACACCCTGAACATTTAGTCGAAATCCCAGAAAGGTCACGCCTTATTAGTAGGCATACTCGAGCCCATAGTAAGAACAACCTTAGACCTGTCCCACATACACTTGAAAAGAAGCCTTATAAAGATCCAGCAGATTCCTCAGGTAAACTGACTCCCTGATGGAACAAAACTCAAATTCTACTACAGAGGACAAAATACATGCAATGACGTAGCACTTATAAATGTACAGCATACAATAAAAAATTACTAGACAGGGGCACTTGGGTGGCTTCATCATTAAGTGTTTGCCTTTGGCTCAGGTCATGATCCCAGAGTCCTGGGATCCAGCCCCGTATCGGGCTCCCTGCTCAGTGGGAAGCCTGCTTCTCCCTCTCCCACTCCCCTTGCCTGTGTTCCTTCTCTTGTTGTGTCTTTCTCTGTCAAATAAATAAAATCTTAAAAAAATTACTAGACAGATACAGCAGAAAACCATAGCCCATAAGCAGAAGAAACACTAGTTTACCAAAATGGACAGAGATAAGAGATTGGCCAACAAAGACTTGTAAATAGCTATTATAAATATGTTCAAGGATTTCAGAGAAAATATGAGCTTACTGATGGTACAAATAAAGAATCTTACTACAGAAACAGAAACTGTAAAAAAAAAAAATCCAAATGGGCTAAAAGCTGATTAGATATATTGCAGGACAAAAGATCAATGACTTTAATGAAAAAGCAATAGAAAATATCAAGTGGAAACACGGTGAGAAAAAAAGGCAGGGAAAAAACCCCAGAGCCTCAGGGACAATACCAAGTGGTCTAATACCCGGGTACCTAGGGTACCAAACGATGAGAGAGAGATTGGGGCAGAAAAAATTTGGAGAAATAATGGGCTGAAAAAAATTTGAAATTTGATAGTTAAAATATAAATATGTAGATCCAAGAAGCTCAGAGAACACCAGGAAGGACAAACATAAAAATGAATGGACTGGAAGGAGACACTAAATTCATGATGATGGCTGTCCTTAAGGAGGGGCAGGGGCTAAAAATGGAGGGAGTCAAAAAGTACTTGATGCTATCTGAAAAACATCTTTTTAAATGATAAAGATTTGAGGAAAATAGGATAAAATGTTAAAGCTGTCAGTTTAGGATGATGATTATATAAATACATAATAATATTTGTATTCTTTTTCTAAAATATTGCATTTATGGAGACAGAGAGAGAGCATGAGAAAGGGGGTAGCAGAGGGAGAGAGAGGAGAGGGAGAAGCAGACACCCGTTGACCCGTTGAGTCAGACTCGGGGCTCAACCCTGGGATCACGACCTGATCCAAAGGCGGATGTTTTTTGTTTTTGTTTTTGTTTTTGAAAGATTTTATTTATTTGACAGAGAGAAACATAGTGAGAGAGGGAACACAAGCAGGGGGAGTGAGAGAGGGAGAAGCAGGCTTCCCGCCGAGCAGGGAGCCCGATGTGGGGCTCGATCCCTGGTCTCCGGGATCATGACCTGAGCCGAAGGCAGTCGCTTAACCAACTGAGCCACCCAGGCGCCCCTAAAGGCAGATGTTTAACTGACTGAGCCACCCAGGTGCCCAGTATTTGTATTCTTTTATATTTTTATATTTTTCAAAGTAAAAGAACATGATCTCTCTCCAACAGTTTGCCTTTGATGCATACTCAAACTTTTTTCCTAATAGGTTTCACGAGCTCAGGAAAGGCTTGAGTCCAAGAGATTGCCTGGTCTGCTCTCCCCACTCTTTCAGAGATGGGAGCACTTCGAAGACAGGCAGCCTGGCTTGCTCAAGGTCTCGGTGCACTCGGGATACACAACTCAAGCTCTTTGCCCTCAGTGCACTGTCCTTCCATCTGCTCTATGACGCCCTGCACATTTCCAAGCTCCCACTTTGGACAAAGGACACCAGTTCTCTCAGAAGCCTCCCCAAACCCCAATGTTTTCTTAAGTACCCTGGGGAAGTCCCCACTCTAAAGACTGCAGGGTGATGCTGGAGATGAGGATTTTGGAGGGGGGTAGTGCTCCAAATGTTCCAACCAGGAACCCCACAGTTTGGATTCCCGACGGCCTCCTCTGCCTCATCTTCCGTATAGTTCCAGTGCATTAGGAGCTCCTGACTGAGGCTTCCTCAGATACTAGGAGGTCCCAGGAGAGCTTATGACCACTGCATAACTTCCTGAGAGTAAACCTTCTGGTTCTTTCTGCATTCATGGTCTTGGAGCCTGTCTGGCTTTCCTCTCCCCACATATGCTATTTATTTCTACCTCTTCTACCTTCCCAGTTCAAGCCTTCATCCTGTTACCCTGAAGACTGCAATGACCTCGGGGCGCCTGGGTGGCTCAGTCATTTAGGCGTCTGCCTTTGGCTCAGGTCCTGATCCCAGGGTCCTGGGATCAAGCCCTGCATCGGGCTCCCCATTCAGTGAGGAGCCTACTTCTCCCTCTCCTGCACCTCCTACTTGTGCACGCTCTCTCTGCCAAATAAATACATGCAATCTTTATATTTAAAAAAAAAAAAAAAAGACTGCAACAGCCTCTTGTGGATTTCCCTCCCTGGACCCAGTTTTTCAGTGCTTTCTCTAACCAGGAGCCCACGCAGGTCGAATAAACCTTCCCCGCTGATCTCAGCATCTGATCATATCACTGCCCCCTGACTTTTGGATAAAAATCCAAGACCCTTCCTATGATGTACATAGCCCTGTGGGATCTGGCCTTATCTCCTTCCCCGTGGTCCACTCACCACACTCCAGCCACGCTGCTTGCCCTCTGTCCCTTCACGCTCTGCATTCGCCCCAGGCGCTTTCCTCAGCCTGGGCTACTCTTCTCCCAACTCTGAGCGTGGCTCACTTTTACTCACGTTTGAAGCCTCAGCCGACAGGGCCCTTCCTCAGAGAGGCGCTCCTTGACCCCTAAAATCTAAGTCAAACCCTTCTCAATTTTATAGCCTCTCTCTATATCTTTTACAGAATTTTCTTAATCAGAATTTTTTGGTATACGTGGCCATTTATTACTCCTCTTTCCACACAAGCAGTTAAGCTCCAAGAAAGCAAGGCCTGGGTCCCCAGAGTCTCATGGGACACCTGACCTAGGGCAGAAGCCCACCAAGTATCCGTTGGCTGAGGGCAGTGGTCCCTTGTCTCGGGCTGGACCGTCCCCTGCTGGGGCCCCGGGGTGACCAAGGGACAGGCACACAGCCACCCTGAAGCCCTGTGAGCGGCTCCTGGCCATAGTTCCCCCCCTCAAAACACTTAACCTGGCAGATGGAAACTTCCAGTGCTAGTTCCCAGCATGGTGGGGGCCTTGGGGTGCTTTAGCAAAAACCACATTTACATTTTATAGGAGAGGGAATTTTTCTTTCTGAAACCGTGCGACCAGTAAAAAGCAACTTTCAGTAATTTGGGATGAAAATATTTACGGCACCCAGCAGAGCAGAAAACAACTCTGGTTTTAAGTCAAAAACATGACATACCAAGAGCAGAGAAGTTTCAGAAAAGGTCAAAGATGGAGCTGATCATGAAAACGTCGCGGGCCTGGGCGGCCTCGCCACCCACGCTGGGCGCTCCGGTTCCTCCCACCCTGCCGGGCGGTGGAAGGACTGACTCAGTGAGCTACACACAGAGCACCCCTCCTCCCCCGTGGGTGCCCGCTGTTCTTCAGCGACACAAACTCTCATTCCCGCTCCGCCGGCTTCGTCGCCGTCCGAGGATACCCCACTCCTCTGCTTATCGGCCGGCCGCCCACCTCGCAGCCCCCGACTCCTCGGTCACAGCGACTGACAGAGTCCCTTCACGGTTTGCTAGACTGAGTTGTTTCTGTCACTTGCAACCCCAAGAATCAAGACCAGTAGTCCCTGGTGCTGGACACCCCCTACCTCCACGTCCCCCGCATTAACCTTCGCTCTCCCACTATATCCCGACACCACTCTCTCCAGGATGACCCTTCTGCACCAAGCCCACAAGGGGGTTCCCACCCTCACTGCTGACTTGGTCTGTGTGACCATTTCGCCTCTTGATTTCCCTCCCGTCTCATCTCCAGCCGCCCCCCTCAGCCTCCATGCCCCCTGAAGTCCCCCAGACCCCAGTCCCGACCCTGTGCTCGGGCAGGGCAACCCTTCCTCCTTTGGTGGTCTCAGCACACCTGTGTGCTCAACACTGAGAACAGGTGCAAATCAGTCTCCAGCCCGATGTCTGGCATCCTGCCAGACCATTAGTTTGACCAGAACCCCAGCTGACTCAATTTCTTATCTTTCCCCCATACCCACTCTTTTTCTTTTTTTTTTTTAAGATTTTATTTATTTATTTGTCAGAGGGAGAAGCAGATTCCCCACTGAGCAAGGAGCCTGGTGTGAGACTCGAACTCAGGACCTGATCATGACCTGAGCCAAAGGCAGACGCTTAACCAACTGAGCCACTCGGGAGCCCCTTCCCATTGGCACTCACCCTTCCATGTTTCCCTGGGGCAGCATCACATCCACCCTGCTGCCCAAGCCAAGAGCCTACGATCATCTCGGGCTCCTCTCCCTCCTTGCAGGCTTCAGTCTAACCTAAACATGGCTGCTCACAATCCCCCTTCTCTTCACCCTCTGACCCTCTCCTACTGTCAGCACCTCGTGCCTGGATGCCTGCACTGGCCTCCTTCCTTACCTGGCCTCCTGCCTGGTCCTTTCTCCACCTGACAGGGACCAGGGTCCCCTCTCTACAGGGACAACGGCACTGTGTCCCTGCTCTCACCTGCCCCCTCTTCTCAGGATGTCTAGCCTCCTGCCCTGCGCCCTGCCCCCTGCCCACGACTGCCTTCAGAACAAAGCAAAGCTCTCTTGGGCTCCTCCCCAGGCTCCCTGCCTCTGCCACACCCCAGCTGCACCCAATGCCTCTGCTTCTAGAATAAACCTCACTGCCTCTTGCTCTAGGACTCTGCACATCTGTACCCACTGCTGGAAGGTCTTTTACCTTTTGCAGGCTCTTGCTCTTTCCCATCTTACACACGTCCAGATGCTACCTCCCTGGGGAGGCCTTCCTCTGCCGCCACAAGCTGGGCGAGCCCCCTTCCTCTATTTTCCTGTCTTGCCATTTACTGACAAGTGCTGTGGCATCTCAGGGCTGTCTGTCTCCTGCCCCAGTCTGTGAGCCTTGGGAGGGCAGGGGCTCTTCCCCCTCAGTCACAGAGAGGTTGGCTAATAAGTGAAATAGCAGCAAACCACAAGAGCTGCCCCCTCGAAGGTAGATGGATCACCTGCTTCTCTTTTACACATGACAAGAATACCAGAAAGCTTACTACCTGGGAGAGAGGGGCATAGAAATGAGAAAAACAGACCTAGAAGACAGAGAAAAAATGTTCTTGTGAACATCTTTTTTTACGGGCTCGGTCAGAAGCTGTCACCTGTAAGACGGGAAAAGTCCCTATTTTGTGATCATCCAACAACCCAGGAAAAGGTACTTTTATTTGACAGAGAGAAACACAGCCAGAGAGGGAACACAAGCAGGGGGAGTGAGAGGAGGGAGAAGCAGGCTTCCCGCCGAGCAGGGAGCCCGATGTGGGGCTCGATCCCGGGTCTCCGGGATCATGACCTGAGCCGAAGGCAACTTCGGCAACTTAACCAACTGAGCCACCCAGGCGCCCTGGAAAAGGTACTTTTAAAGAAATTCGGCAGACTCTTGACGTCCCCTAAGTCCGCATTTCCCTGCTCCCTCCCAGAGCCTACTTCTGGGGACCTGATTTGATTAACATTCAGCATCTCCTGCCCCACAACTCCAGGAAGACACAAGAGCAGTGACATTATTCCTGATTTTTCCCTTCAGTTATTTGTTTTAGTTTCTTAACATACCGCTAAAGTTCCTTAAACACATGATTTAATTTTATTCCTAACGAGCCCCTGAGGTTGAGGCCATCATTTTGGGTCCTGGTGAGGCAGGTGTTTGTCCCAAGTCATGCACTTGGAAAATGACAGCGTCAAGATCTGCTCCTGGCTGCTGTGGCTGGGAGCCCATGTTTCAGGACACATGGCCAGGGACTGGGGATCTGCCTTCGAGGGCGCTATCGTGGGCCGAACGTGGCTGCCCCCAAATCACGTCCACATGGAACCTCAGAACATGATCTCACTTGGAGCATGGGTCTTTGCAGGTGTAAACTAGTTAAAAGGTTTGGAGATGAAATCATCCTGAGGGTGGGCCCTAATGTCCTTCTAAGGAGGGGACCGTGCACGGATGGAGGCAGAGACTGGGGGTGCTGCGTCTACAGCCAAGCGCCCCAGAGATTGACCAGGCAGGGGGGACAGAAGAGGTGTTCCTGCAAAGCGTCCAGGAGGAACCAACCTGCCCAAACCTTGATTTTAGACTTTGAGCCTTCAGAACTGACAGAAAGCATTTCTGCTGCTTTAAGCCACCTGGTTTGTGGTTCATTACAGCAGGTCCAAGAAGTGAAGGCAGAGAGCGAGTGCCCGAGTCAGCTTAGGATGGTGGCCCTGGGTGGCGTGCTCCCGCCCTTTACCTTCGTGGGCCACACATCCATCCTGGACCCTGAGGAGAAAGCAGGCTCCTTCAGAGGTTGCAAAAACATCGGGAAAGGCCATTTCTGCCATCGTGGCAGCAACTTCTTCCTTTTGCTCACAGCTTACAGGCCCCCTCTGCCTGCCTCTACTCTTGCCTGATGCTTGTGACGATCCTGAGATGTGGGCAGGGCAGGCTCTCTACTCCATAGAAGCAGAAACTGAGGTACAGAGAGGAGAGACCAATTGCCCAAAGTCACGTGGTGTGGCAGGATGATAGAGGCTAGGGAAGGGGGCACGTGAAAGGGCATATTCATCTTAGGAGGGCAATGGGACAGTTTCTTTCCTCTTCTGAAAAAATGTTTGTGTGGACACCTGGGTGGCTCAGTCAGTTAAGCCTCTGCCTTCGGCTCAGGTCATGATCCCAGGGTCCTGGGTTCAAGCCCCACATTGGGCTCCCTGCTCAGCGGGTGACCTGCTTCTCCCTCTCCCTGCCGCTCCACCTGCTTGGGCACACGCTATCAAGTAAATAAAATCTTTAAAAAAAAAAAAACTTAAAAAAAAAGAAGAAAGAAAAAAATGCTTGAGTCTCTCCAATGTGCCAAGCATGGGAGCAAAGAAGGGGATCAGCCTCTACCAGTTTCTATCAAAATCTAGACTGCCCCTATCATTGATCTGATGCACAAGGGACTCACATATAAGCACATGGGTGCTCCCTAGAAGGCTGCTACGACAGCCCAAACCTGGAAATGACCCCAAAGGCCATCATTACATACACTGGGGAAGATCCGCACAAGAGAACCTGAGGCAGCTGTTCAGAGGCTGGTCAGCGGTGGGCATACAGGCACGGACACAGAAAGATGTCCCTGATCTAAACAAACTCTTTTAAGGGCAAATCAGCACGTCCTGGACCAGACTGCATCACAGAATGCCATCTGCATCCACACACAAAAGTGGGCATTTCGGTGGCTCAGTTGGTTAGGCATCTGACTCTTGGTTTCAGCTCAGGTCATGATCTCGGGGTCCTGGGATCAAGCCCCGTGTTGGGCTCTGCTGGAGAGGCTCTCTCTTCCCCTCTCCCTCTGCTCCTCCCCCTGTCCTCTCTCTAAAATAAATAAAATCTTAAAAAAAACAAAACTGACAAAATAAAAAACCCAAATCAAATGGGCTCCCCCTGGGAAGGGCATGCGGTTGGAGGTGGTGAAGAGAAACTTGCAAAAAAAAATTTTTTTTTAAGATTTTATTTATTTGACAGAGAGAAACACAGCCAGAGAGGGAACACAAGCAGGGGGAGTGAGAGAGGGAGAAGCAGGCTTCCAGCCGAGCAGGGACCCCGATGTGGGACTCGATCCCGGGTCTCTGGGATCATGACCTGAGCCGAAGGCAGTCGCCCAACCAACTGAGCCACCCAGGCGCCACGAAACTTTCAAATTTTATTCTATTAGATTTAACCCTACGAAAAAGCCACTTTTAGAGGGGGAGCCTGCTTACAGAGAACTGAATGGCGGAAGAAGTATTTAGGGGTCAGGCAGCAAGGAGAATGAACCAATATGTATATTACTGGAATTTCTGGACAAGAAAACCAGAGCAATGGAACAGAACAAGTACCTAAAAACAAAGAAATGTAAGTGGCAAAGCCAGCCCTGTGAACTCAAGTCTACCAGCTTTGTTCTTATAAAACATGCTGCTAATGAGGGGGAAATACGGCAGAAAAGCTGATTTTTTGAGGCAACAGAAGAGGATTTTGTGAGAGGCAGAATCAAGGTTCTGAGGTGCAATCTTCCCTCCCCTAGCCGATGGGGAAACTGAGGCCCCACAACAAGGCAAATGCCTCCAGTTAGCAGGTAGTCTTGGACCCTAAGCCGGGTCCTTGTCTTCTAGTCCAAGGCACTTAAAACATCCTCAGAGGAGCTGTCCCCCAGCGCTCACTTCCTCTCCCTTCCCCCACAGTCTACTCATCAGGAAGTGGGGGGGCACCTGCTTCTCCCACCCTCTGCCAGCACCTGGGCCTCACCCCCACCTCTCATGTGGAGGACGAGCAGCTCCATCAAGCAGCCAGAGGGCACTTCTCAAAACATAATCCTGTCTCTCCCTGTGTAGACCAGGCTGGAGGCCGCTGTCCTCTGACAGGCCTGCTGGGCCCTTGGCCAGCATCTGGAGGGTTCCACCACTCACTGATATCAACAGCTCACCAGGCCTAGACTATGCACACATTGGGGCTTATGAGGAACACCTGCTTTCCTACGGGGAGTCTGGAATTTTGCAAGGATTGGACAGAAGGTACCCCTGTGGCAGCCGGCCCCCCACAAACTGTGGGCTCGGCATCTCTCACAGGCTTCCCAGGAGACACCTGACCCACGGGGGCACCACTCACCCCTGGAAGAACGCAGTGAGCCCTGGGTTTGGGGCTGTCCCCCACCACCGGGGCCCCTCCTGCAGTTTCCTGCGGATCATAACCTGGATGGTGGAATGAGTGGCCCCCGAGCAAACCTCTCCTGGGTGGGGAGGCAGGATGACTTCCAGCAGCAAGACAACCTGTGCCAGGGCTGACCCCCCCACCCCCACCCCAGGTCCCCGGGGATTTGTGTTCTGAGGAATACCTATTTTTACCATCAGGGAAGTCTTTAAATAAGCGTGGCAGCTTTTCCTTCCCTAGGGCAGGGAGGAAGTCTGAGGTTGACAAAAACCACCACCACCGTGACCGGCTTGTGGGGGCTGCTGCTCACAAAGGTGCCCAACCGGCGGCCCAGGTGTCCCCAGGGATACTGCAACATTTCTCTCCTTCTCCCACAGGGTCAGGATCCCTCCTGTCTGCCAGCCTGGGAAAGCAAGAGGGTGGCGAGGCGGGGTGGAGATGATGGGGGGAAGAACATTCCGTAGCAGGGGCCTGGTGTCAACCTCCCCCCTCCCCAGCACCCGAGCTCAGGCCATTTCTGAGCTCACACAAAGCCCTCTGAGAACACACCCTACAATAATCTCAGGGGGAGGGGACTCAAACATTTCCGTTCACGGGTGAGGAAATTGCAAACAGAGAGGCCAATCTGCCCCGGGGCTCTTGGCCAGTGAGGATTGGGAGGCAGGCTGCCTGGCCCAGGGCCCCCTCTTCTTGCAAGGACCTTTCTGAGCAGCGATCTGGACGGACCTGGCTCCCAGCTGTGCGGAGCTCAGCCCGCTGTTACTCAATGAGAAAAACACATTTTAATCCTGCTGTTTAGTACAAACAGACAGACACGTGCTCTACAACCAACATTAAAGTTTCTGCACTCTGGGGGCTTCCATTTTATTCCATTTTATTCTATGCCCTTGCTTAAACGGACAGCAGCCCATTCACGGATTTCAGGAGTCACCGAGGAGTTCAGTTTGAAAGACAAGGGTATTCCGAGGACGAGACTGGTCTATTTCCCTGGGGTTGGGAAGTGATTGTCAGAGAGACAGCCCTGTTCCAAGTATGTGACATCAGCCATGTTAACTGGGAAGCATAAGTCATGTTATTTTATAACGAAAGCATAAAGAAAATGAAAACTTATCACAGAAACAAACAAACAAACAGTTATTCAGCCAGAAATGAAGACCTATCGTCATTCTGACTGAGTCATCCGGGCAACTTCCAGCCCCAGCATCTTACCAGTGCTTTGGTGGGGGGTAGGGAAGACAGGAGACGAGTGCAGGACGCCCCTCTGCCCTGCGTCACTGTAAAGCAGCCCACGGACAGGGCCCTATCCTGCCCGTCTGACCGGCCCCCTTTCAGCCCTGCCTGCCCTTTGGAACTACCTGCAAGCTTTTAAAAAACCCAAGGCCTGGGTCCCAGGCCCCAAGACTGGGATTCAGCTGGTCTGCGGCGGGGGCCTGGGTGTTGGGGTGCCCCATGTGCAGCCATGGTTGAGTACCGGCACCATAAATAAAGGTGGAGCCTCATGAGAAACGAGCAAAGGGTTACCACGATGTCTAAGCACAGTGGCTCCCAGCTTCCCCAGATGTGGCTGGTGACCCTCCATCCTCCGAGAGGAGGACAGCGAACAGGCGGAGCCTTTGCTGCAGCCTGGCCAGGGCTCAGTGAGCAGCTCTGACCCCCATGACCCGAGAGGGAGCATCACTGCCCCCATGTCACAGAAGCAGAACTCTGAGGCCCAAAGACAGGACTGAAAGATTCCTCCTACGACACCATCATCTTCCCCTCAAACATTAGGGCAGCCCGACAATTCAAAAGCTCCCAAAAGCAATTCGATTAAAACAATTTTTTAAAAAAACAAAATTAACTCCAGAAGGGTAAATTTACTAAAAGGAACTTGTCCCTTGAGTCAATAGAGGCTCAACGGCTACAGGTGGGCATAGCCCAATATCCCCCCCCCCCAGCTCCTGGTACCTGCTGGCCACCCTGCCCCTCCCCCCTTGCTTCTGTACCCCCATTCTGTGCTTCTGCTGATTCTGTGCCTTCAGCCCCTCCCCCAGCCCACCAGCTCCCTGGCTTCCAGTCAGACCCCCTGCACAGCCCCCTGTCCCCAGCTTGACCTGCTGTCATTCACCCCACTGAGCAGACCTTTACCTGTTTTTTTTAGCATTGTGAAAAGGCAAACAAAAGCAAAGAAATTCACGATAATCCCAGCACACCAGACTTCTGGTCCACCTAAGGTCCCTTACTCTAATTATAATCAAAGACGGCAGACTATTTTTTATTTTATTTTTCCTGCTAGTTATGCACATACATTTATGTCTTTTTAATGGTCAAGCAACTTAATCAAGAAGTTAATGCCCTACTGAATCTACCGATAACTCCTCATTTTTAGCACCTTTATCACCAATCCCAAGACCACATTTTCTCATAGTTTAGCATTCCTGAAATCTGAATGTCTCATAATTGACCAAGTTCAGCATTTGGTCACATTACTTCCCAGTGAATGGCAGCATTATTTTCTCCATAGGACAAAATAATGGCCCATCTACTATCAATGGCGCCTGGCGGGGTACGGAATACGGTGCTAGCCATTAGTTTCCCTTTTAAAGGTCATTTCCTTTTAAGTGAGAGGACCAGGTCTGATTCGGAACATTGTCATGATTCTGGACACACACTACTGAATTTTTGTCCAGAGCAACTATAGGGGTGATCCGGCCCCTCACTAGGTATGAGCTGGTTTCATGACAGAATAACCAGCATCGAGTGTTTTGGCTTTTTTGGTTTGCCTGCTCTCATAGGGAACTACAAATAAAGTAAGGTAGGAATTATTTCCATTGGCTTTTGATTAATGACAATTGCTGGAACTCCCGGAGTTCCTCCCTCTCTGGGGGCGGGCACGTCCAATACGCAACACAGGTCCCCGGGAAGGACTGTCGACCCCACTCATGGCTGAGGACACGGAGGCTCAGGCGGGTTTGGAAACTGGTCTGAGGTCACACAACCCACCAGGTGCAGAGGCAGGATTGGAACCCAGGCCATCTGGCCCTGAGCTGCTCTCCCTGTGGCTCACGGGAGCCACAGAGCAGCAGGTGGTCTGCTAGGGTCTCCCAGATTGGCAGGAAGTCCGCTGGGCACTAGGGCTCTCCCTCCTCCACCACCGCCCCTCCCCAGCCCCTCTGCTCTGTGGAGCTCTTTTGCTTTCTTCTCCAGGAGCCCTTTGCCCTGGAGACCTAGCCCAGCTTTAGGATAGACTGTGTTTGAAAAGCATTCAGGGAACAATGACTAGTCAGTTCTTGGCCTGTGTCCAGGCTGTTCCCGCAGCAGGAAATGCCCTTTCCTCGGATTCCACGAGTTCAAATCCCAAGGCCCAGCTCAAAGGCTGCCTCTTCTACAGAACTTTCCAGGACCCTCCAAAGGAAAGGAGATTTCCTCCTCTAAACCTGAGTCCCCCTTTCTGTTTACACATCACTGTCACTGTGGCCCCAGATTCTGGGCACGTCACTCACCAATCCCTCCCAACCTGCTGGTCCCTGCCAGGGTCAGTCAGTACCATGCCCCTGCTCCCTCCTCACCGTTCCCTGCTTCCCTCCCTGCCAGGTTACCTGCTCCCGCCCTCCAGGTGTCGGTCAGAGAGGCCTCTGATCTGATGAGTCTGGAGGCCGCTCTGATCTCAGTGCTCCAGGGAGGGGTGCACACGAACCACCACAGCCGCTCCTTTGGGGCTCTGCGCAGGGCCCCTTCAGTAACCTGACAGGTGTCTGTTGCCCAGCCAGAGAGGAAGCCATGGGGGGGCAGGGACCAGGGTCTGCTGCATTGCTGCCAAGCCAGGGGGTGGAGGGGCGGTGCCAGGGCACAGCTGGCGTTGATAAACATTTGTCAGGTGAAGGAATGGCTGAGGGAAGGAATCCTCCTCAGAGAGCCCTTGCTGCCCCTGTGATCCGCATTCCCTGCTCCCTTCCTGCCGGGAGCCCTTTGCCCTGGAGACCTAGCCTAGCTTTAGGATAGACTGTGTGTGAAAAGCATTCAGGGAACAATGACTAGTCAGTACTCAGGGCATGGAAGCTGGCCCCAGGGGTCTGAGCCTCTCTCGGGGCTGTGTGACCTTGGGCAAATCGCTAACCCTTGCTGTGCTTCAGTCACCCTGTAAGAGCAGGAAAGAAGTAATAGTACTTAACACACAAGGTTTTTAAGCGGATTAAAAAACCAAATATATAGAAATTGCTGAGCACATGCCTGGCACGGGGTGAGTGCTCAGATGTTGTTCGTGTTATTATTGCTACTGCTTCTGCCACCATATTTCATTGAGTTCCAAGATGAACATTTTCCCCAAATTCCAACATTTCTGAAATCAGAATTCGTAGCACACAGCACAGGCCATCCACACCCCCCACCCCGCCCGCCACATTGTAAACCGCCCTAAAATCCAAGTGACTCCTACCATTAAAGAGGCATGATTATCATCCCATGACCCTGCTTCTTGGACCCGCTCTGATCACCCAGCTGCTAGCCGAGCCCCCAGTTCGACCTGCCAGGCCCCTGGAACCTCCTAGGGAAGAGCTAAAAGGGAAACCCACATTTCCTTTCCACTTTGTCCTCACACGTCCCAACACACACTCCCGCGAGCCCAACCTGCAGCCCATATATCAAGGATGGAGTTTAATCGTTCTGCTTGGGATGACCGCATAATACAGGAGGCAAAGCATTTGCTTGGGAGTCAGGCCACTTCCTACCTGTGTGATCTTGAGCAAGTGGCTTTACATCTCTGTGCCCAAGTGTCTATCTGTAAAGTGGGCAGAAGGGAAAAGCCACTTACGGTCTCAGTATAAGCCTAGCATTTTGAGATCACGGTCTCCTCAACATTTCCTGACGAGGCTTCAGGAACAAGGGTAAATTTCTCTCCCTTTTCCAGATAAGGAGACAGGGGTCTCAGCGAGGTGCAGGTCCCGGCCTCAGGACACATGGTCATTAAAATGCGGAGGTGGGATAAGAAGGATCTGATTCAGATTATTAGGCTATCTTGAGATTTGTGAATTCCTGCATAGTTTTCACTTTTGTGACTGAACACTTCGGTGCCGCAGAAGCATCCCAAACAGGTATTTTCCCTTCATCCTGTTTGAAACACCAAACAAAATTGTCTTCAAGCCTGGAGAGGTCCTTTAACACTCCTGCTCCATCAGAGTTAATTTACCTTCTCATCCCAGGTGGCCATTTTCCTGTCCTCTCTGGATCTGGAAAATAAGAAAACGTGTGTCTAGATCTGACATCTTGCTATCATTTATCTTAGTATGTGCTTTGCAATACTTTGTTACAAACTATTTTTAATTTGCTTACGTTAACAGTCTCTGAAAATAGGATAAATCTCAAAGCGTATGTGGAAGGATGTGCACCCTTGGTATATATCCAAAAGAATTGAAAACAGGCACTCAAACAAACACATAGATAAAAATACTTTTAGCCAAAAGGTGGAAAGAACCCAAGTGTCCATTAGGTGATGAATGGATAAATACAAGATGTTCTATCCATGCAATGAAATGTTATCCAGGCATAAAAAGAAATGAAGTCCTGGTCCATGCTATAGCATCAATGAACCTCTAGAATATGACACTAAATCAAAGGAGTCACACACAAAACTTCACATATTACACGATTCCACTGATAGGTAACACCCAGATTATGCAAATCCACAGAGACAAAAAGCAGATTGGTGGGTGTCAGGGACTGGGAGGTGGGGGTGGGGAGGGCCTGCTTCACAGAGGCAGGGTTTCCTTTTGGTTTGATGAAAATGTTCTCGAACTGGACAGAGGTGGAGGGTACGTGGCATTTATGCACTAAATGCTACTGAACTTTTCAGTAAATGTTCACAGAATTGTAAAATGGTTAATTTCATGTTATATGAATTTCACTCCAGTTTAAACTTAAAAAAAAAAAAAGACACATAGACATACATTAAGGTGTTAGGAATGCTCTGGAAAGCAGCAAAGAAAGTATAAATATGCCCACCAGTGAGGGTCTGCTTAAGTCAGTTCAGGTACATCTGAGCAATGAGAAACTCTAGCGCTGTTTAATCTCTACATATGGATGAGTAAAGAGGAGAACGATACAATAAAACAAAGAAAAATTCACACTACAGCATAATACATACAGTATGACCCAATCTAGGTGAAAAATTACATATGCATTTTTCAAAATAAGTCTGTAAGGATATAGCCAAACTCTTTACAGTGATTATTGCTGGACAGGAAGGGAGTGCTCCGAGGGACTGATTTTTGTAGGTATTTTCCTTCACTTTTGGGAAGTCTGACCTTTTATGATGACTATGTATTATTTAAAATTTATTTTTAATGTAGGTGATATAGGCATGTACCAAAAAACCTGAAACAATTCAAAAAGATATCCTGGGACCAGTAAGCCTCCTTTCTACCCATTCTTCCCAGAAGCAGCCACCCTTACCCGTTTCCTGCGTGGCCTTCGGGGGCATTTTATGCCTTTGTAAACACATCCATATTTTCTCCTTTTCTCTTTTTTAAACTGCAACAAATGTAAGCCTACGCACGCACTGCTCTGAAACTTGCTTACTTCCCTTTAGGGTGTGGCAGGCTGCATAATGAACCCCTTCTCTCCAAGAGTGCATGTGCCCTAATCCCTATAACCCACGAATATGTCACTTCACATGACTAAAGGGACTTTGCAAATACAATTCAATTAAGGCTCCCAAGATGGGGACTATCCAGGTGGGTCCAATGTAATCAGAAGGGTCTTTATGAGAAGAGCAGGAGAATCAGAGACAGAAGGGACACGTGAGTGCAGAAGCAGAAGTTGGAGTCCAAGATTTGAAGATGTTACGCTACTGGCTGTGAAGATGGAGGGAAGGGATTACAATCCAAGGAATGTGGACAGCCTCTAAAAGGTGGAAAGGAAACAGGTTCTCTGCTTGAGCCTCCAAAAGAAATGCAATCCTGCCAGCTGCCATGCTGGCCCACCGAGACGGAGTTTGGACGTCAGACCCCCAGCACTGTAAGGGAACACATTTATGTTGCTTTAAGCCATCCAATTTGTGGTCTTTTGTTATAGCAGCCATTGGAGACTAATACAGTATTTCTGATTGTTCTAGATCAGTGCATGCTAGATCAAGTGTACTCGGGATGTGGGATGACTCCACAAGGTTTCCCTGTAGGAATGTGTGTAGTCCCACTAGCGATCAGAATTTAGATTATTTCCCAATCTTTTGCTGCCCCAATGTTCCAATGAATAACTCTGCACCCCGTGCGCTTTTATGATTTAAGAAAAAGTCATCAATTTGAAAAAGTATTCATAAAGACTTAAAAAAAATAAAGTTCTTTTTCTCCTCAGTACCACGCTGCGGGCACAAGGGTCTCTCAAAGGGTTTCTTGCTGGTTGACTGGCAGAACAGCTTCTGCAGCCAGCAGAGCTCAGCTCAGTGTGTTCCTGTTCTAGCCCCTGGGGGCCCTCACCCTGCTCTCATGAGACAGGCTCAAGCGTAACCTTTAGCACAAGCTAAGGTGAAGGGAGCAATTAAGGTGCCCTGGAGATTTCCTTCCTTCACAACACAGGAAATAGAATGAGCACATTTATAGAAAAACAACCAGCTTTACTAATTCAAGCAACAGAAAATTTAAAGATACATACATGACCTCTCCATTAAACCAGACAAAGAAAAAGTGATAAAACCCAGTGCTTGTGGGGCTGTAGGGAAACTTGCACACACTGCCAGGCATTGTTTTTCCTCAACAGCCTTCTGGAGATAAGTGGCAAGTACTTTCAAAATAATCACACTCTTGACTAGAACACACCAGCTTGGGAGCTAGTTGGTAGCAAAATACAGGTGCAATGTGGACAAGCTAATTTGGATACGATGGCTAGAACCTGGAAAGACTCCACAAGCCCCACTTTAGAGAACAGCTGGGGAAGGCAGTGGGCTGTTAGAAGGAATGATAATTCTGAGGTCTGTGTAGAAATACAGAAAGAAGGCTGTTAAGCAATGACCAGTAGAACCCTGATGGTTGCACACACCCCTGGCAATTGTACAAGAGAACTGGAACATACAACATGCCAGGCACTGTGCTGGGTTCTAGGGGAATCCGAAGTGGTGGAGAACAAGGTCAGTGCACTGGCAGACTTTAGCTGGTGGACAAACAAGGAACCAGGGAAACATGTAAGCAAGGTAACATCCCTCGAGACGAAGCATGGGGAGAAAGAGAAGGAGTAATGCAGGAAGAGAGCAGGCGAGTGTGACTCCTGCGGGTGTAACGGTCAGGGAAAACTTGAGAAGGTGACTTGGACTACGGTCCCTGAATTGCACAGACGTAAGTCGCAAGAAGGTGGCCGGGAAGAGCATTCCCTGGAGAAGGAAGACCATGTGCACAGGCCCTAAGAGGGCAAAAACAAAGAAATAAAAAGAAAACAAAACAAAACCCCAGCAAGTCCAAGGAAGAAAGAGGTCAGTAGGTGTGCAGGGAACAGGCGGTGGGAGGGTGGAGGCAGGACACAAGAGTCTGACCTTGCAGAGAGCTTGGGAGGCGATGCTAAAGATCTGGTGGTCAAGGGTGGTGGCAGGGAGGCCAGGAGGAGGCAAAAGATAATGGGGATGCAGAGGAATGGGCAGGTTCAGAACATGCAGAGGAGCAGAGCCTTCCGTGGGCTCAGATGTGGGGGATGAGATGAGGGGCAGGTTTGGGGGCAACAAGACTCTGGGCTTCCTCCTTCTGGCTAAAACAGTGATCGCGGAGGGCTTGGGGACCTGGGAGTGGTTCTGGAATTGTGCAAGCCTCAGCCCAAAGATTTTCAAAATGCTTTCCCTATAAGTCTTTCCCCCGGGGACTCAGGAGTGTGCGAAGCTGCTGCTGCCAGTCTTGGTATTTACTCAAGAAGCTTGCAGCTGGTGGTGTTGCTGTCTGGAAATACTGCAGATCTCCAGAAGCGCCTACTGACGCGACATTAAAGGTGCCTGGGACAGAGGCGTGCTTTCAGAGGGACAGGGAATAAGCTTGGGTGGGAGTGGGCGGCACAGCTCTGCAGTAGCCCTGGGTCAGGTGCTGGGCTAAGCCTTTATACCAAGCGCCTCACTTCATCTCAGCAATGCTGTGAGGTAAGTACGGTGCTTAACCCCATGGGACAACCAAGTGCAGGCAGGTATGGGGGGTATGGGGAGGGGAAGCCCCACAGCAAGGCAGCAAGAGCCCCTGTACTCAGCAGAGGTGCTGGGGAGAGGTCTGGAGGTTCCTGAAGCGGGACAGCATCTCTGCATCCTGGAGTTTAACCTGTCCCCAACCCACCATTCTCTTTCCTCAGCACAGGTCACCCCAAGCCGCGGATGTTTAAAAGTATTCCAGGTGAAGGATTTGCAGCCCTGAAGGTTCACTCAGTTCAGCCTCCTCCTGGGATACCGAGTACTACCTTTATCCTCACTTCTCCCCGCCCCCCAGTCTCGCTAGGGAGGCAGGGAGGGCAGGGATGGTGAATAAAAGGATTTAGGGGTTCACACAGACCTGGGTGTAAGTTCTCGCTCTGCCTGCTTTGGCTAGGTGACCCAAGGCAAGCGGCTTGGCCCGAGATTCGGTTTCTTCACCTGGAGGAGGGAGACAAGAATGGTACTTACCTCACCTGTCGCTGCCCTCAGCGGGGGATGAAGGCACCTGTCTCCGGTTAAGCACCGGACCAAAGGGTAGCTCGTATCAACGCTCCCATTTTCAAGGGGACGTAACTGAAGGCAAGAGGGGCTTCCCTGCCGGGTCCCGCGGCGCGCGGACTCCCGCCCCGTCTCTCCACCTGACTCTAGAACGTCGGGACAGGGCAGGGGGTCCCCGGGGTGGGGGTGCCAGTCCGCCCGCGTCGGCCGGCGCGTTAGACGCTGGGACAGAGGGCAACTGGGGGCGGGTCCCAGGCGGGCTGGCGGGGGGTCGCGGGCACCAGAGGCGGGGGTGAAGGTGCGCTCCTCGGAGGGCTGTGGCTGGGAGGGCTCGGGACAGGGGCTGCGCGCCGGGTCGCGGGCGGGGAGCACTTACCCTGCGCCCCTCCCGCCGGCGGCCACCGCAGCAACTGCGAGCCCGGAGCCCGCCCGCCGCCCCGCCCCGCCCCTCGGCCCGCCGCCCCGCCCCTCGGCCCGGCCCCCTCCCTCCCCCGCCCGCCCTCTAACCCCGCTCCCGCCGCGGTCCCCGGCTCTTGCCTGGGTCTCAGGGCCCTTGCCTCGGTCCGTCCGTCGTCCCCGTTGGTCTGCAGTCGGCTCCCTCCCTCGCCCCCTCCCGCCCCGCAGGCCCGGGCCTGGCCGGGGCCTCCGGCGCTCCCGCAGACGGACAAAGGTCCCGCCCGTAGGAGCCAATCGCGAATCACGAGAATCCGGTCTCAGGCTAGCCAGAGGGAAGAGGTGGGAGGAGGGAACAACTTCCTTCCTTCTGCGGGATGGAGTGGGGGCGGATCCACTCCCCTCCCCACCACACACACTCGGGGAAGCTGGGCCTGACGTCCGGTGGCATCCCTGTCCTGTTTACTTAGGGGTGGCTTGAGTGTCTTTGCTTGTCCCCTGCACGGTATCTGCCCTGAGTTGGTTGGAGAGTGGGCGGAATGTCCTAAAGGCGTGGCCAACCTTGAAGCCGGCGGGCCAGCCCTGACTGGGGGACGGAGGTCTCTGCGCCTGAGGAAGGTGCCTCGCTGCCTGGAGGCTGAGCCCCCTAGCTCAGTCTGACTGACTCCTTACCTTCCTGGCCCAGCTTCAGTGTCCCTCTGCTCCCGGGGCTTCCCCAGCGCTCTGCTCGCATTGCATTTCTGGCACTGTCCTGGAATCAGTTCCCCTTAGCCTCCGTCTTCCTAACAAGACCATTTGTCCCAAACCTGGGAGTGGAGGAGGTCCTCTCCTTCACATCTCCCTACTTCTGGTTTAGTTGCGGGCAGAGGGAGCCCCAGTCCTGTGTCAGTTTCCGATTGCTGTTTTAGCGGGTCACCACAAACCCAGGGGCTTAAAACACAAATTTGTTATCTTAGGGATCTGGAGGTCAATAGTGCAAATGGTCTTTTTTTTTTTTAAGATCTTATTTATTTGACAGAGAGAAACACAGCCAGACAGGGAACACAAGCAGGGGGAGTGAGAGAGAGAGATAAAAATCAAGGTGTTGGCAGGGCTGTGTTCCTTCTGGAGGCTCTAGGGGGGAATCTTTGCCTTTTGGAGCTGCTAGAGGTGGCCTGCATTTCTCAGCTGCTGGTGGTTTCCCTCTGACCTCTGCCATCATCAGCCCCTCTCCACTAGATCTGATCCTTCTCCCTTCCTCCTAAAAAGACCTTGTGATGACATTGGGCCCACCTGGATAATCCAGGCTCCTCCCCCAGGCTCTACATCCTAGACTTAATCGCCCCTGCAAGTCTGTTTCACCAGGTATGGTAGCATATTCACAGGTCCGGAGGCGGGAGATGGGGGAGGTACGAGGAGGGGGTAGGAGGGGACTTCTCTGGGGGCCTGTAGTCTGCTTATCACAGGGGTATTATTTCCTTTGGCTTCCACCAAGCCTGCTTTTCCCAATCCTGCCCCCACTCCACTTCCTATAGGGCAGTGGGCTCTCTAAAAATTCTCAGTCTAGGGGAGCCTGGGTGGCTCTGTTGGTTGTGTATCAGACTCTTGAGTTTTGGCTCAGTCATGATCTCAGGGTCTTGGGATTAAGTTGTGAGTCAGGCTTTGTGCTCAGTGGGAAGTCTGCTTGAGGATTCTCTCTCTCTCTATGCCTGCCCCTACCACCCCCACACTCTCTCCCTCTCTTTAAAAAAAAAAAAAACTGGGGCACCTGGGTGACTCAGTTGGTTAAGCCTCTGCCCTCAGCTTAAGTTATGGTCTTGGGGTCCTGGGATGGAGCCCTATATGGGCCTCCCTGCTCAGCGGGAAGCCTGTTTCTCCCTCTCCTGCTGCCACTAGTCTCCCGACTCGTGCTCTCTCTCAAATAAATAAATAAAATCTTTTTAAAAAATAAATTAAAAAAAAAAAAAACAACTCAGTCTCATCTGACTTCTCAGTCACACTTTGTTACTGCAACATTCCTATTCCAGTTAAGCCACAGTCAGGTCCATTTTATTTTTTTAAATATTTATTTGGTGGGGGAGGCAGAGGGAGAGTCTCAAGCTGACTCTCGATCTCACAATCCTGAGATCACGACCTGAGCCGAAACCAAGAGTTGGACGCTTATCCGACTTTGCCATCCAGGCACCCCTACTCTGGTCCATTTTAAACATCAACCTTATATTAACCATGTCCCTCCCCTACCAGTGCCAGCCGGACAGAGTGGAGAGGATGTGTGCAGTGGCCTGGTCTCTGCGTTCACTCCTTCCGGGGTGGGAAGGGGTGGAGGGAACAGGTATCACTGGATTGCCTACCCCAGTGCGGCACCCTCTTTCCGTTGGCTTTAACAGTTGCTCCCACCTGTAGTTACAAGCTTAGCGCAGACAGGTGGGTGGCCTCAACAGGCCCTCATAAGGCAAGCCTCAAACTGTGCCCCTGGCTTGATCTCTGGCTGACCCAGCTGGTCATCCTGCCCACGTGCTTGCTGCCTTCCTTCCCCGCCCTGCCGTGGTCCTGGGGAAGCCCCGAAGCTGCCTACCTTACCCATGCGCTGGAGACTGGGACCACCAGCAGGGACCTATTTCCTTTGAGGAATCGGGCTCCCAAGAGAGCAGGTCAGCACATAGGAAGAGTTTAGTGATGTTCTCAATATTTCTGTCCGCAGAATGCTTCTACCGCTCAGTCCTCTCAGTGGGACGGGAAAAGATCTCAATTTTGTCACACCTGGCACACAGTAGGTGCTTTCCATCTCTACTGCACCAATTAATAAGTGAATATTGAGACTAGGGTAAGGGTGCCCACTGTCACTACTTCTATTCAACACTGTATGGAAGTCCCCAGCTTATGCAGTGAGACAAGAAAGGAGGCGAGAAGGACAAAGATTGAGAAGAGGAAGTCTCTCATCTAAGATCTGTGTGATTATCTGCTGGGGAGATCCAAGAGACTCACAGAGTTGTGTAGGATGCCTGCTGTGTGGTAGGCAGACCCTTTCTAGACACTTAAGATGAAGGAGCAGCTCCCTCCTCGGAGAGCTCCCATGTGAGTTGGGGAGGCAAGGCTCGGGCACGTTCCTCTGGGGTCCAGAAAGTCTAAGAGGCTGGCCATTTAAGGATGGGGAAAAATTACTTTATTTTCATTAACTGAAATTGAACATTTCCTTCCAGTGGGTAACAGCCCACACTTGTATTAGCAGTACCCACGGCCTTGTCATCGAGATCACAAATGTCTTCCAATCACAAGACAGTCATTGCAGATATCTTAGAATTTAGCCCCTGCTTTAAAATTACTGTAGTTACTAGACCAGCTGTTTTCATATATTTGTCACAATTTAAAAAATAATTCAATAACTGCATTTCAAGATAATGTTTTTTTTGTAATGCAAGGCATTCTGTATTATGCAGTATTATACCCCAGAGAAGAGGACCCACGTTACAAAAAAGGATTAGGAACTCCTGCTTTAGAGGAAGGACTTGTCCTCTGGTTTGAGCAATGCCAACGCAGTCGTCTTGCACAAGGGAGTCCCTGCCCCCCACTGCACATTTCTTACCAAGCAATAAGCCCAGCTTGCTCAAGGACTAGTCCGTCGCTGTCCCAAGAGCTTTCTGGGTGCCTCCCTTTTGATGTTCATGGAGCATTCATTCTAAGGAAGCTCAGAGCATGGCCCCTGGGTCTGGCCTGCTGGTGCCCCAAGGGAGCGGGTGCTTGGCCAGCGCCTGGGCCCATTCGGGCCTGACCCAGTAGAAGAGAGGGGCTGCCTCTCCCGGTGTTGGTTCCTCTGGGCCAGTGTGGTTTGGGCTGCTGCCGTTCACTACTTCCCTTTCTAGGGCAAAACCCCGGTCCTGGCTTGAGGAGAGTGTGAGGAAACAAGAGGAGAGAGAAGTCCACGAGATCTCAGTGTGGCCCTGTTTGGATTTTCCAGGGTTACATCTGCCGTCTGGGTCCAGAGGCTGCTCTGCCAGCAGATGTGACTGATCTAGAGCAGGTGACAGCCACACAAACCTGGTGTACCTGTGCGTGACTGCATAGCTCCATTAAAGGTCATGGCTAACTCTGACTGCCTTCTTTGATACTTAGTTCAAGCTTCTGCTTCATACATAGTTCAGAATCACGTGCAGTAGAAAGAAGAGTTGTCATCAAAGAGAGCTGGCTTTAAATCCTGCCTCCATCCCTTCCCTTGCTGGCTGGGCGAGCTTTCCTTAATCGAGTGAACAGCATCTGAGTGTCAACTATGAGCTAGGCACTGAGAACACGGAGGTGAATGAGACGGAGCCTACCTCCTCTCATGGAACTTACTCTTTGTAGGGAGGCACACAGAGACCCAACGGTGGTATTATGAAAGAAATGACCAGGGGGTTATGGCAGAGAATTACAGTGGTGGGGAGAAAGAGGAGGTCCCACTGAGGTAAGATGGTTGGGGAAGGCCTCTCTGTGGCATTTAAATTAACACTGAAAACTGAGGTAGAGCCTCTGATGAAGGGAGGGGAAAGCCTTCTAAGCAGTGGGAGCAGTATAGGCAAAGGGCCTGAGGTGAGAAAGAGCCTGGCTTGGTGAGAAACCAAAAAGAGGCCAAAATTATCCCAACATGGTGGGAGGGGCAGAGAGTGGGAGAAGTAGGTCACGGAGGAGAGCAGGGGCCAACAGGAAGCGCTGGAGTTCATGCGATGTGCAAGAAGCCATGGGAATTTTAAGCAGGGGAGGGACACAGTTGGATTTTTAAATTATTGTGGTAAAATACACATAACATGAACTGTACCACTTTAACCATTATAACAATACAGTCAGTGGCATTCGGTGCATTCACAGCGTGGGTGAGTGCTCCTCACTCCTATGTTCCAGAACTTCCCATTACCTCCAGAGGAGACCTGGTACCCATTAAAGAGTTGGTCTGCATTCCCACTCCCCTCCAGCCCAAAGCACCCACGGACCTGGTTCCTGTCTCTACGGATTTGTCTGTTCTGGACATTTCTATACACAGAGTCCTACAATACGTGGCCTTTTGCGACTGGCTTCTTTCTCTCAGCATGTTTCGGAGGTTCCTTCATGTCGTGGCGTGGCTCAGTACTTGAATCCGTTGGTGGCCATGCCATGGTCTGTTCATTCTTCCACTGACACAGTTTGCTTTTCCTGAGGTAACTCCGGTGGCTGGCCAGGGGGTCCATCTCAGGGAAGGTAGGAGTGGGAGGGCAGGCCAGATAATGGCAGGACTAGTGTTTTGGGAGTAGGAACAGAAAAATGGGTGTGGATTCCGGGGGTAGAACATACAGGACCACCAGGACTGGAGTGCGTTGGGCCAGACGTAGGGCAAGAGCCCCCGCGTGTGCAGTGGTGCCACACTGGGATGGGAGAGCCCCGGAGGGAACATCCCGGTTGTTTGTGACACTATTTGAATTGTTGAAGTGGAGGGGTCGTGTGGGCAGTAGGATTTGAGCCTGGAACTCGGCAGAGGGGTTCAGGGTATAAGGTTGTGTTAGAAGAAATAGATATTTTGGTCTTCATCCATGGCTCCTGACCAGAGCGCCTAAAACTCTTGTAGCTTCCTAAGTGATAAGAGCACTAGGAACATCTTACAATATTTGGTCTTTCCCCCAGCTCCTAAAAATCTCCAGGAGTGATAAAGATGAAAGGAGCATCCATTGTTATTCCTAACAGGTCTTTTCCAACACGCCTGAGTGTGTGAATGAGGTCCCTTTGGAAAGCCCCCAAGGATGGGGGAGTGCTGGTTGCCAGGGTCTAGAACTTTCAGTCTCACCTCGACCCCGCCTTCCTCCCACCCCCACCCAGCCTCCGAGGGAGGGGAGAGGAGCTGGAGGCTTCGGGAGTCACCAGCTGCAAGTGATTAAATCGACTGTGCATGCACAATGGAGTCCGCATTCAAAATTCTAAGTGGAAGAATTGAGTTTCCTGCTGGTGGACAGGTGGAGGGAGGTCTCCGGGATCATGACCTGAGCTGAAGGCAGTCGCTTAACCGACTGAGCCACCCAGGCGCCCCTGTTTTCCAGAGTTCTGTGAGCCATCCTAGCAAGTTACCGAACCTAGGGAACCCCTGATTTATCAGGTGACCACCTGGACCCTCCCATGGTGTCTGAAGTAGCGGGTGGGGGGCTGCAGGGTCTGGTGGGCCAGCCCTTAACCTGCGGGGTCAGCACTAACTCCAGGCGGTCAGTGTCGGGGCTCCTGGGCGTGGAAAACCCACACATCTGTTGCAACAGAACTGTGGAACGTGGAGAAACATGGGCTATTCTTTGAGGGGGTCATCAGCAGAGCTGGTATGGAAAACCCTGAAACAGGCTGAGATCCTCGCCTGGGGTGAGCGCCTCATCAGAATGGCGGCGAGGCTGGAGCACTGTATTTCTGTCAGGCAGGGGAGTCCCATGGCACCCAGTCTGAGAACCAGTGGCTGAACCAGGTGACCTGGGATCCAACCCAGATCCTGCCACCAACTTGGATGTTAAAAAGTCTAGATTCTCAGTAACAACCAGACGGAGCCCTTCCTCCTGACTGGTTGTTGCACATGTGCCTGGCACCGTGAGGAAACTCTGTGCACGCCCTTATGTAATCCTCGCAACCACTGAACATCTTTAAGAAATGGAGGCTCAGAGAGGCTGACAGACTTGCCTCATGTCACTGGTGAATCTGAAGCCAGTTCTGTCTGTCCCAGAGTCCCCACTAGTCAGCACTGTGTGTCACTTGTCTTTCCAATGGAAATAGAACTTCTTGTTAGGCATGTGGCCTTTCATCTTAGAAAAGGATCTTGAGGGGCCGCTGGGTGGCCCCATCGGTTAAGCGGTTAAGCGTCTGTCTTTGGCTCAGGTCGTGATCCCCTGGTCCTGGGATCGAGCCCTGTGTTGGGCTCCCTGCTTGGCGGGGAGTCTGCTTCTCCCTCTCCCACTGCTGCACTCCCTGCTTCTGGTCACGTGCTCGCTCTCTGCCAAATAAATAAGTAAAATTGTAAAAAAAATAAAAAGAAAAATAAAAGAAAGATCTTGATTCTTCCCTATGCCCTACCTGATGACTCACGTGAAGCCCTACAGTTCTGCCTCCCAATGTCGCAGGGGTACGTCCTTCCTTTGTCTTCACCACAACTACCCCGGGCCCTGCCACCACCATCCCTTGCTTGTAACAGTCTCTCCACATTCGCTCTTGTCTTTCTCAGACCTGCTCCTCATACTGTACCGAGAGTAATTTTGACAGAATCCCATCTCTTTGTTGGGAGATATCACAGTCATTCAAGTGACTATGCAGAATACTATAAAACCATGTCTTTACCCCCAGGTTAAGGACTAAAGTGCTTATTTCTTGACTCACAAAGCTCAGGAATCTTCCCTGGCTTACCCCTGGCTCTTGGGACCCAAATGCAGGAGGCCCCTGCCCCTCTCCGCCCTGCCCACACCCCTTTTCCTCTGCTCCTGCTCAGCTGGCTGTGATTTCCTCTCAGACACCCCCGCAGGGCTCCTACACTCCCTTATGGTTGGCCCACCTGCTGTTCCTCCTTTCGGAATGCTGTGCCCACCAGCTGGGTCCAGCCTACCCTTCTCATGCTCTGCTCTGTCACAGTGGCCTTTCCTTAGCAGGGTCTCCGGACACCCCAAGACCAGGCCATTCCAGGGGCCTGCCTCATGCACACCTACCCAGAACATTCAGTTTTTGCCTTAGTGCCCACATCTCCCACCAGATTGAATTCCACAAGGGCAGGACCTCGTCTCCCCAGGGCCTGGTGCAGATTAGCTGCTATAAATAGTCCCTGAGGGGCGCCTGGGTGGCTCAGTTGGTTAAGCCACTGCCTTCGGCTCAGGTCAGGATCCTGGAGTCCCAGGATAGAGTCCCACATCGGGCTCCTAGCTCTGCAGGGAGTCTACTCCCTCTGACCTTCTCCCCTCTTATGCTCTCTCACTCTGTCTCTCAAATAAACAAAATCTAAATAAATAAATAGTCCCAGAATGAGGAAAGCTACTAACGAGTTATCAGCTTTTGCAACCCCAGTAAAATAGGCACCATTCACTCACTTGATGCATATTTAGGGAGTGCCTAAGTGGGGTGGGCTATCATTTAATTTTAAAAATGTATCATTTGCCTTAGTAATAACAACCTGCCTCAGTTTCCTCATTATTCAGTAAAATGGGGATCAGAGTACCTACCTTGTGCTCAGCATGCAGCCTGGCACTCACGTGAGCTGGGAGGGGTGGGGACCAACATCGGGACGGGCACTGGATTTTGCACTACATAGAACATGGGCATCGCAGCTTGTTCCGGGTCTTTTCTTCGGCTCTCGCCAGCAATGCCCACTTTCTCGAGCCAAACCAGTTTGTGCTGGTGGCACAGTCTTCTCTCCACCCTCCAACTCTGGGCTATGACTGTTCATCTAGAGGGATTATAAAAGCACTGGGAGGTGCTCAACGTCTTCCTATCAGGGTCAGGGATTCACTCCTCTGCCGTCAGAGAGGGAAACGTGGGGAGAAGGAGTACATTAAAACCTCACACAATTCCACCGCATCTGCCACCAGAAGGTGTGGGCTGGCCTGGACCACAAAGGTGACCTGTGAAGACTTTTCCTGGGAGACACAGACGTAGGAACTTGAATAATACAACTGTTGATATTTGATAGTAATTCTAAACCATTTTATTGAGAAGTTGCTTTCCCCCTCACCACTTGCTAAGTTGATGGAAAACATAAGCAGCCCATCTTGGCTACAAATAACAGAAAAATCAGTTCAAACTGACCTATACAATAAAGAAAATTTGTCTCTTTACGGAACTAAGTCCAGTAGTAGGATAGGCTTCAGGTGGGGTCTGATCAGGCCTGGCTGCTTGTCTGCTGTTCCCTTGGCCCGGCTACTTCTCTTGTGTTGGTTTTCTCCTCAGGCTAGCTTCTTCCCTTGCTGCAGAATGTAGCAGTTCTAGGCTTCACCTTGGCATACTATACCTTCTAGAGGAGAGGGTCCTTCTTGGTGCTGCCCCCAGTCCCCAGTCAAAGGATGGTCCTGGGCTTCCTTTTGTTTTGAATAAGGTCCATCTGTATTGTCTTCCCACTTCTGAACACATTCTGGGGAACACGGTGCGAGGTGGCTCAGGCTAGGCTAACCGTTGCTAAACCAATGTCTCTGCCAAGGAGCAGTGGCTGAATTCCACTCAGCCTCCACCTCTATATACCAGGAGAGGATGGGGAGCAAGTTAGAGACGTAACTGTGCTATCTAAAACGTCCACCACAGCCCCCTCAGGTTATCTATGTTTAAACAGTTGGGGAATATCAGAGCATGGGTGCTTCGGGCAGTTAAGTATCCAAGTCTTGATTTTGGCTCCGGTCATGATCTCAGGGTTGTGAGGGGGAGCTCTGCGTTGAGTTGCACACTCAGTGTGGAGTCTGCTTAAGATTCTCTCCGACCCTCACCCCCGATAAATAAATAAATGACATCTTTTCTTAAAAAGTTGGGGAATATTTAACTGTGAGCAACACAGCCTCCCAAAGTAGATCTGAGAGAAAAAGGGATACTTGAGCCCAAGGATGAATCCGTTCCTCAACCTGAAATTCCCATCAACATCACCTATGGGGAAGACGTTATTGGTTTTGTTGTTGTTTTTTTTTTTAAAGATTTTATTTATTTGATAGAAACACAGCCAGAGAGGGAACACAAGAAGGGGGAGTGGGAGAGGGAGAAGCAGGTTTCCAGCAGAGCAGGGAGCCCGATGCAGGGCTCGATCGCGGGACTTTGGGATCATGACCTGAGCTGAAGGCAGAGGCTTAACCACTGAGCCACTCAGGGGCCCCAGGACGTTGTTTTCTAGTTTCACCTTTGTAGAAATAACCCTGAAGGCCAGGACACCTCTAATGTCTACTTAGGACATATTAGCCATTCAATATTTGTCTTTGAAGGAAGGAACCGAGGGTGTGTTGATCTGTAATCAGAAGGTGCTTACTGACGGGTTCTTGAAACTTGATGTCTGACACATCTGGACATGTAACTCACAAACACTGATGTGTGCTCATAAATTCAAAGAAATGACCTAGAAGAACACAGAAGAAATGAAAGACCCAGGGAGACTTGGCATCAAAATGGCCCCGGTTCCCGGTTCTAATTCAGCATAGTCCCATCCCTTCCTTTGTGCGCCTGGTCAGTGAGGCTGGGCTCCTGTGACCAGCTACTAACCAGGGGCTCAAGGGTCGAGTGCATTTCAAATGAGCCAGTCTACTCTCAAACACTGCTGTTGGAAGGCAGGTTGGCAAATTAATATTATCGAACTCAACAAAAACAATATAGATTTACCTTTCAAACCAGCAATACCTCTTCAGTGGATCTATCTCAAAGACACTGGGCTGGCAACTCAGAAAGATAAAAGTGCCCGTTGCTTACCACCATACTACCATGAGGGCATGGGCTGGGAACTGCCCCACCGTCCAGTGGCAGAGAACCCGGCTGAATAAAGTATGTGCATCCCACCCTGGAGGATCACGGAGCTGGAGAAAGGCAAGTGGAACTCAAATACTGCCACGGAATGGGCTCCAAGAGGAACTGTTAAGGAAAAATGCAAGGTGTAATCAAGCGTGCGGTAGCCTTTCCTTCTCCAAGAAACGGGGTGGGGGGCGGCTAGGGTACACGGATGTCATCACTTGTTAAACATGCACACGCAGTTAGGAGGATAAACAGTGACGTCAGGAGAGGGTGGAGAGGGCAGGGGAATAAGCTGGGTTTCTCTGAACGTACCTTGCGCTGTGCACTTGACTTTGGGACCATATAATTATTTTATCCTTTAAGTACAAAAGCAAAATTAAATAATAACTTTAAAACAGTTAATTGGTACATCCCAAAAGAACTAGAAATAAAATCTAAGGACAAAAAGAACTGTAAAAAAAATTAGTAGTCATATTGTGAGTAATATGTTGTATCTCTTCTCTTGTGAAAATCTTAGTTCCTAGCAATAGTAACATAATTATTTGCTTCATCCTATAGTATATATAATGGTTTCAGAATAATAATATGAGTATTTAGTGGTTTTTATTATTTTTAAGTATTTTTCTTTCTTTTATTTTAAAGATTATATTTATTTATTTGACACAGAGACAGCACAAGCAGGGGGAGCAGCAGGCAGAGGAAGAGGGAGAAGCTCCCCACTGAGCAAAGAGCCTGATAGGGCTCTGGGATTGTGACCTGAGCCTAAAGCAGATGTTTAACTGACTGAGCCACCTAGGTGCCCCTATTTTGAGAGAGAGTGCATGAGCAAGGGACGGCCAGATGGAGAGCAAGGGGGAAGCAGACTCCCCGGCTAAGCGCAGAGCCAGAAACTCGGGCACACAGGGCTCGATCCCAGGACCCCGAGGTCATGACCTTAGCTGAAATCAAGAGATGAACACTCAACTGACTTAATCACCCAGGCGCCTGAATAACATGAGTATTAGTAACAATATGACTACTAAATATAACTCAGGGTAATCTCTGCAGAGACATATTCTAGTTAAGAAATGGAGAAGGCATGACAGAGTATGGACACTGTGCAATCCCCAATATTTTCATGTCATTATGAACTCATGGATTTCAATGTTTTGCTGACTGGATATTAGGTATGGTAATGGTATTACAGTGACAGGTTTAAAAATCATCGTTCAGAGGTACAAACTGAAGTGTCTATAGGTACAGTGATGGCTCTGAGCTGGCGACTGCTGGGGCCGAGTGGCAGCGGCAGGGGGCTTCAGTACTCTTCGGTCTACTGGGGTGATACGTGACATTTTTCCAGAGTGAAGAGTTAAAATAAAAATCAACCTCCCTTTTGATTCTCAATTTGACTTCACAGAATGTATTCAACACCTAGCTCCTGAACTGAACATGTGCACACCTCAGGATGGGCAACAAAGTCCAGCATGACTTATAGTAGCGAATAACCTAAAAGTCCATCCATACGCAGCTAGTAAGTAATAGTAAAGCTACATAAAAGAATACTGGGCAGTTTCGGGCGCCTGGGTGGCTCAGTGGGTTAAAGCCTCTGCCTTCGGCTCAGGTCATGATCTCAAGGTCCTAGGATTGAGCCACACATCGGGCTCTCTGTTCAGCGGGGAGCCGGCTTCTTTCTCTTTCTCTGCCTACTTGTGATCTGTCAAATATATAAATAAAATCTTAAAACAAAATACTGGGCAGTTTCTAGAAAGAATAAGTCAATAGTATGTACACATAATATACGAAGGTCCCCAAGATTTACTGCTGAGTATAGGCTGGTAGACTCATGTAAAGCAAGACGTAGGAGTGTGCAAAAAAATTAGGAGGAAAGGAAGGATCAACTTATCCCTATGAACGTACAGAATTGGGGATTAGTCATCTCTGAGGAAGAAAACTGAGGCTCAGGAGACCTTTTACTGCCTATCCTTTCCTTCCGTACTCTTGAAAACAACTTTTTGGTCACAGGCATGACCACTAGCAACTACACAGTCACAGCGAAGAACACCCGCCCTCACTCTAGCACCCATGTTCTAGAACACGGGAGCAGCTCAAGCTACTCTGAGCAAGCAGCTGCCCCCTGCAGGCCCACCAGCCCCCTCAAGGTCCAGGCTCTGTTCCGGGGACGCGGCCCTTTCTGCTTCCTTCTGGCACAATCACAAAGCTGTATGAGGGCCCACTGAGCTCATTTCCCTCTTCTGGCAACACATCAGTAGGTACTCCTCAAGCTGCACTTGAGGAACCAGGGCTAGGAACATGGCTTGCTACAAGAACAAATGTTTTTAGGTAAATACTGACAGTCCTCCTGTGCTTTTCATAAACAAATCCTACTTTTGGTTTTCAAGTACATGATGGTGAGGGAATGTTGTTTTGTTTTTGTTTGCTTTTCATGATTAAAAAAATTCTTGTAATTCAAGTATGAAAGCAGCTTAGGAACATTTTTCATCTATCTAAAGTGCTTGAGCGCATGAGCAGAGGGAGGAGCAAAGGGACAGGGACACGCCGACTCCAGGATGAGTGTAGAGCCCGATGTGGTGTTTGATCCCATGACCCTGAGATCATGACTGGGGCTGAAATCAAGAGCTGGATGCCTAACTGACTGACCCACTCAGGCGTCCCTGGTTTTTTTAACTGTTTTACACCATTCATTTAATGCTACCTGGATTTGGTGGCAGGAAATAGTCACAATAATAATAATAATGTCTCATATTCATTGCACGGCTATAAAGGGTCTAGGTCTCAATTCTTTCCATGTATTGGCTTTTAAGTTTAATCTCACAGCATTCACTAATGTAGATGTTGACATCCCTGTCCTATCTAAGGGAAGCACTGAGGGGGCTAAATGACTCACCCAAGGCCACACAACGGGAAGTGGCAGTGACGATCCCCACCCTGGGCCAAGACTGCAGAACTGGTGCTCTAAGCACTGCCCATCATGGCCCTCGGGAGGAGACACTGCTGCCCAGGTGGGCTTCTGTAGACTTGGGAACCACTGTAACCAGCCAGAGGCCACATGGATCCACAAACTCATTACAACAATGGGTACCTCTCTGTTTATGCAGGAACGGGCTCAAGCGGCATACTTTTGCAGAAAACCTTGTAATACTGAATTTGCATTCCTACTTCTTTCCAACAAATGATTCCTAAAGGTATAAAAAGCTTAAACTGAATCTCACCCATCTATATTGTTGAGAAACTATTAACAACTCAAAAAATTCCCTTATGGCTAGAAGAGGTATGATTTTACTGTTTATTTCATCAAAATGAACAAAAATGTGCACAATGGAAACACCAGTTATTACCAATGAGATCTCCGTTACTCTTGGCAAAGGAACCACGAGTGAGATAATTACTACGAAGTGTTCATGAGTATCATTTTAAAACACGAGACCAAAGAAGGCGAGAATTAAACTCTAGGCTTAAGAATTTATCTCTGTATTTTAGAAACTCTCGAGAATTATAGCAATTATAAGAATAGCCACTTTCAAGTCAAATGAAGTTTGAGGTAGGACCCAAGCCCACTCACTCATTTTAAACCCCCACTTAAACGCTCTTGCTCTCTAATTATGCAAACTTAATGAAACTATAAATCTGTTCCTTAGAAAGATTCAGACACATGCACTCCGAGGTAATACACTGCATACAATTTCAGGGAGCTCACGGACCCATGTCAGTAAGCCCGGAGCTGGGTTGTGGAACCGCGGGGTGAGGAGCCCCCCCTGCTCTTCTGGCCTGTCGTCTGGACTCCGTCAGTCCTGGTCATTAATCTCTCCAGGGCAGCAGCTTCACTTCCTAGTGTGGAAAGCCAAGTGGTCAAATGAATTCTTACAGGAGGAAAACTGCACGGTATATCAACAGGAGTTTTGAAAATAACTGCAACAGTATACCTACCCATACACTGTTTTCTATAACACGCTCTAACCTTAAAAGGCTTTGCAGGTGGTAACTTCAAACAATTGAAGTACAAAAAACAATTCCCATATGAAGTGAGATCCAGGATCAAAGGATGAGACTACTAAAGAGAAATCTGACAGGCACCTGGATTCTCAAGTCTTTGGGTGTAAGTGGTGGTATGTATGAATTCCTAAAACACCAGTAAAAACAATACCTAGGATTCTACTTAATTAGATCAACTATATAAATAGGAATGAGCTAAAAGACTTAGGGAGATCAAGTACGGAGAAAGACCCTGCAAGACCCTCCTGATTAGGACAACTAAAATGTTAAATCAAATATAAAGAACATGTTTTAAAAAAGATTTTATTTGAGAGAGATAGTGAGAGAGAGCACAAGTGGGGGGAAACGGGCTCCCCACTGAGTAGGGAGCCTGACGTGGGACTTGATCCCACAACCCTGGAATCATGACTCAAGTGGAAGGCAAGATGCTTAACCAACTGAGCCACCCAGGCACCCCATAAAAACCCTGTTTTTAAAAAAATAAACTACAGGGGTGCCTCGGTGGCTCAGTCATTAAGCATCTGCCTTCGGCTCAGGACATGATCCCGGAGGCCCGTGATCAAGCCCCACATTGGGCTCCCTGCTCGGCAGGAAGCCTGCTTCTCCCTCTTTCACTCCCTCTGCTTGTGTTCCCTCTCTAGCTGTGTTTCTATCAAATAAATAAATAAAATCTTTAAAAAACCCCAAACCTACTAACCATACAGTAACCACTAAAAGAATAGTCATAAAAAATGTAACTTCAAACAAATAAAAATGTTTGAGGGGCAATTGGCTGGCTTACTCAGGAGCATGCAACTCTTGGTTTTGGGGTTGTGAGTTTGAGCCCCACGTTGGATATAGAGATTACTTAATAAAACTTTAAAAGAAAATTTAAAGAAAATGTTGAAAGAAGTCATTCACAAAAGAATATACACAGCATATTTAACATTCAAAGCTTAGCAAAATTTAACAGTATATTGTTTTGGGACAATAAAAAGCAAGGAAATGATTAATCTCAATTCAAGATAGTGGTTAACTCTGGAGACAGAGTTTTGTAATTGGGGAGGTACACCTGGGGGCTCCTAAGATATTGGTAATGTTCTATTTCTTAACCCAGGTAGTGGGTATGTGGGCGTTTTATATATATAAGTAAATACGCATATTTGTATTACATATATGTAAATACGTATATTTGTATTCAGATACTTTGGATTTAGATACTTCACAAAGACTAAAAAAATAAATAGCATATGAAATATGTAACACATAAAATTTTAACATACCTTGATATACACAGTGAAAGACAGTTAATGAAATTACACACAATCAAGAAACACAGTGGCGCTGGCACCCCGTCAATGGAAAACCCTGGCCGCCTACGGATGTTGTGTTCACAGATCTATAGGATGCTTTCCTGATCTGTGTCCCATAACGCGATTCTAAGGGAAAGCCAGCTAACTAACCCTGCACTGATTACCTATTTGACTTTCTATTGGGAGAGGACTTGGTTTACATTTCTCAGCCAGTTAGCGATCAGACAAAGCATTACAGAGCCAAGAAAGCTCTAACCCTTTAAGGCTATAGTGACATCTTACCGAAGCTGCTCTATAAACCCAGGCCGGTAAGCAGAGTAGTTCTCTTAAGGCACTGGTTTCAAGCCTGGGGAACTGAAGCTGGTGGGGGACAACGAGCCCCCAAACTCAGTTTTTAGAGCCACTGATTTTAAATTCACTTTATGGATGCCTCTGACAGGATTTTGTTTGAAGGGTTCCACCTGTCAAGAGAGTACGAACTAAACTGCATTGTCTTAGAGGAATCCTAGCTCCCCGGAGTTGGCAACTATAGATGTAAAAGCAGAGGTGACCAAAATGTGCACCCAGTAAGCAATCTGCACTGCAGCAAATCTCCGGATAGTTGGTTTTCTTTCCTCTTTTGTCCTTATTCCACTGTCTTGAGAAATACCCCATGGCCTTAGATGAACAGAAACAGGAAGCAGAGCCAAGCTAGTGAACAAAATCCAGCCAAGCCCTCATCCACAGATCCGTGCATCTTACCATTTACACTGTGCAGCCTCCCAACTAAGAGACTGAGTCAACTCCACTATCCCTTCCTTAATCACTAGGATTAGCGCTAAACATGAGAAGGAAGATACTGGTGTTTGTGGGTGGGTCTTCCAAGCTCGGAAAGATGTGATTTCATTTCGGTAACTAACAGGTAAAGAATCGGACTCCTCTGAAGGCTCCTAGAGTTGGCGGATGGAACGCATCTCCAGCAGACGGCAAAGGATCTTCTGCCAAGCTCAGCAGAAACATCTTTATCCCGATATCCGCTCTCCTGCCACACCTACCTAACTTGGCCAGGGTTTTGCTGGAAAGGTCAAGCAGCCGGTCTGTCCCAGAACATAATGCCTGGTTACTGTTCTCTCGTACACCAGCCCTGAACAACTGGTGTGTGGGCTGGTCCTCTCTGGGAGACATGGTGTTTGATACTGTGCTAACTGGGTGGCTAGAAGAAAAAAGGAATACATTTTAAAATGGCTCCTTGGAATTTTTTCTACAGCTGCACCAAATATACATCTTCGCTGAATGATTATTAAAATCCTGTATTTGCTGCCAACTATCACTATTAGAGAACTGGTTGGTTGAGGCACAAGAATGAACGTGAAAATCTAGCCCCCCCCCCAAAAAAAATTTGAACCGTCAGAATTTTCCCAAGTTTGACCTTAGGCAGGGATGAAACTTTCTTAGCACCATCAGTTGCTTTATTGCTCTCGTGATATCTGCATGTTTGTAATAGTAAGTAGATGCTCACTTTTACCTGAGGTTGGTAGAAGAGCAAGTTGTCTTGTGACCTGCCCTACCACCAAACTGAGTATTGTGTCCTAATAACTGAAAGACAAGGACTCCTGCCTTCCTGTTCTTAGACTTTAAAAAATCTGGTTGACGACAGTGATGTACGCAACCCCTCCATCTCAAGCCTCGTTCACAGCAAGACGGGGAGTATCTTCACAAGCACTTAACGATTTTTCCATGCTGACCAATTTCTAATCATTTGCATGCCTATTTAAAAATTCTTGTTAAAGTTCTTCTTAAACTTATCTAGATAACATCTATTTTCCTATTTATTGCTTTAACTTTTTGATGACAGAAGTGCTCGAAATTAACTGAAGTGCTTTCATCCTATAACATACATTTTAAATGACTGACAAAAAAAATAACAATCTCATAATTCACAATTAAAATGCTTACCTGTATTTGCAATTATTGCTATGTGCAAGAAACCCAAATGCCATGACTGTTGGAGCTTCTGCAGCTATTGTGCTGATCAGATCAACAGTAGTCCTCTCTGTGACTGCCCAATTGTCAATCATGCACTGATTCGGGGATGCCAGGTAAGTATTCATTCCATTGGTATTGAGGTTGAAAGCGATGATGGCAGGTCTTCATTTGTCTTCCTCGGATGCTCACATATATAATTCCGCATGGATGAATGAAAATTGATTTTCCCTATGCCTGGACACGTTTTCCCAAGTAAAATCCTTTTTTTTTGACCATTGATGTAAATCTTAGAAACATCCTTTGGTGTCTTATAGCTGCTCACTGAATGTTCATTATATTTAAGCCAAGTATTAGGCAGGTTTTGTGGGTTTTCCATCTCACAATCCCTCGGTATTCTGGTTCTCTATCTTACACGTGAGGAAAGCAAAGCCTGGGGTGTGCTATTCTGCTCTAGGCTGACGTGTGCATCGGACTTAGAGCCGAGAAGCGAATCATGATCCCTGCCCATTTCAGCTGGCTGGTTCGCAAGGCTGAATGAGCTTTGGGTCCATCTTTTCATAGGAGGTGAGGAAATGGGCATACAGAACTTCAAACCTTTAGCCTTTTTGGAAAGAGCCCTTTACCCATTCTGCCTCAGTTTGCCGGCTATTATTTTATCTTCACTTCCCAGCACTTTCCTTTTAACCTCCCATCACGGTGCCAGAGTAGAAATTTCAGGTGATTTCTCTTCTTTCTTCAGTCTAAATTCTGTACCTTCCTCATGACTCAATTGTCTGTTCCTAGTCCCCATGTCCTATATTCCATTTATGCATTTGTGACTTGAAAAGTACGCCATGTTAGCATCTGTGATGTGCACTGCAGCTAGACATGGGCCGGCCCAGCCGCGTAGGCACAACACAGTCACTTCCAAAGACGGGTTTCAACTATACAGACTATTTAGCTACATAAGAATAGCTATCACCCTTCTGACTGGTGTAGTCATCTTGAGACCAAGAATACTTTAAAAACTAGAATTCAAAATATTATACTAGTAACTAACAACTTCAGGTTTCCTGGTTGTTTCTTTTGTATTTGCTAAAAATAAAGGTGTTTTACGTGCAGTGAGTGCTCACAACCGCTTGACTGTCCACGGCTTAGTATCAGGTCATTAAAGGGCTATATAGGATAGGTGCTATCTAGAACCTGGCCAGCTGAGTTTTCAGACACATGAAACACTGAGATTAACTATAAAGCAACAAACAGTGAATACTACTACCATGAGGCAAGCATTACTCTGAGCATATCACCTCAAGATTCACAATGAGGCAGGCACATTCCCTGTTTGATAAGAGGCACTGTGGCTCAGCACTTAAGTCACTTACTCAGATCACACAGGTAGGAAAGGAGCCAGGACCTGGATGGAATGTAACCAATGGTTTAGAGAGGCAGAGGTGACTTCAGATGCACACGAAGAGAAATATACAAAAGAAAAAGTAAGGTTAATGCAGACTGGGATTTATAAGGCCAGGCCTCAAGTTCTACTGTCATGTACTAGTTTCAAATTGTAAGCCTCTCCTAAGATCGCATGTCTTAAAACAAAGACTGATTTTGTTTCCTACTCACCTGGTGCTATGTGTTCTGAATATTTTTTTTTTTAAAGATTTTATTTATTTGACAGAGAGAAACACAGCCAGAGAGGGAACACAAGCAGGGGGAGCGAGAGAGGGAGAAGCAGGCTTCCCGCCGAGCAGGGAGCCCGATGCGGGACTTGATCCCAGGCCTCCAGGATCATGACCTGAGCCAAAGGCAGTCACTCAACCAGGCGCCCCTCTGAATATATTTTTTAAAGATTTTATTTATTTGGGATAGAGAGCGCACAAGCACAGGGAACAGGCAGAGGGAGAAGCAGACTCCCTGTTGAGCAGGGCGCCCAATGCAGGGCTCAATCCCAGGACTCAGCGATCATTACCTGAGCAGAAGGCAGATGCTTAACCGACTGAGCCACCCTGGTGCCCCTTTTCTGGAAAAACACTTTCAGCAAGTTACCACACTCCATGCTCTATCACCTGATTAGAGTATCCTGGAATTGAATTTTGAAATCCTAGAAGTGATACAATTAAATAATGTCCAGGGCACAGATTAATGACACATGAAATCTGTCTCTGACATAATCAATCACTGCTCATCTTTCTTCCTATAGTAAAAGAGGGAGATGAAAGAATATGACAAGAAAGTAAAATATTACAAGTCTGGATTTGTCACAGAATGTGGAATAAGGCACAGGAGGTCAGGAGGTCCAATCTCCCTGATAGAGTAGCTTGCTGAAGCAGGAATACACGGCCAATGTCTCAGGACCAGAGACCATTAGTCAGGACAGGAGATTGGACCCCAGCAGTCCTGTGCTTTTCCCTCCACATGTGACCACTGGCTCAAACAGCCTCTTACTAGGAGGCTCTCCTCCAACTCTTTGATAGAAGAAAGTGCTTTGCAAATGACATGCTCTTCACTCACGTTTAATGTATTTTAAGAAATGAATATCCACTTGACACATCTGTAACACACGTTAATGACACAACATTGCGTTCCATATGAATCAGGGAAGCGAGAACAAAGAACTATATGTGCAGACACTGGTGGCTGACTCCGAAAAAGCAGCTGTTCACCTGAACCCAGATCAACAGCAAACTACGAAAGCAGGTGACGTCGCAGCTCACGGAGCCCCACAGCTCCCCAACAGCAGGGGAGGAGGAGGGCTCAATCTCGTCACCCTACTTCAGAACCGTAGTCACATCTGGGTGAGAACTCCACAAACGTGAGCATCCATATTATAATCCATCTTTGGAAAACAGACTATTTGAAGGAAAACAAATCCAAATTGAAACTGTGTGGTTTCCAGAGCAATTTATTCATTAAAATCTATTCAATACGCCATCAACAGTTCTCCTGTGTGTATTGTGCTGATAAATAGACACTGAGAGGATTTAACAAGTTCGTCGTTTAATAAGTCTGAATTCATTTTCACCACATGGTATTGTACACGGTCATCTGTTGAAACAGATTTCTTTTTAACAGATCTTAGTTTAAAAAAGTCATAGATACTGTGAGTTCTGTATAAATTGGTGGATATTTAGTTAGTTCCTTTGTTTTGACTTATAAGCCTCAACTTCACCGCAGAATAAAGAATGTAGGCCAAAGAAAGCATAATCGGTCACTCGTATAGAACAGTATTGTTTCTATAATTTGAAGCTTTCTGAATGGACGGATTCAGGCCTGATGTAACTGTAAAAAGATTACTTAATGAATAGACTATATGGAAATTGTACAAAATGTTATTAACTTTAATCATTAATAGCTTAAACAGCACTATGTTACTAACTGCTATTCAAAACCAAAAACCTGTTTTGGAATCCCCAAGAAGGTGGCATGCGTACACAGCCACGCCACCTTGCACTTAGGGGTGTGTCAATACATATTTCAACAGAAACTTTGGCTTTAGGAAAGAGTCACAAACATTTAAAATAATGGCTTTAATCGTCATTTTGAGTATATGGTAGGGGAAAGTGTGCTTTAATTAAATATACATCATACCAGTGATGCTGGCAAGGTTGAATTAATCCTAATGTTGACAGCTATAAAAACTAGTTTGTACATAACAAGATAATGAGAAAAAAAGCAATCCCTTTGAAACAAAATAAAAAAAAATATGTTCACAGTGGTCTGTATCAACAGTATGCATTTATGACAATAACATGTACAGATTGAGCACCCTAGGGCTCTCTTTATATCCTAAAGAAAACGAGCATTTACATTATTCATGGGTTGAACTGAATTTTAAAAAGATCAACTGTATACTCGCCCCCCAGGCAGGATAAACTGTTCTGGGGGGGTACAGCTTTAACACCATCATTAAAGTTGTTTGCAAAAGGAACACAGAGTTAAAAAAACAAAACATTTTTTCTCGGGAATGGAGAGTCTTTCATTTGCTGTTATAACCAGCAAATGCTATTCATTAACTCAAAAAACTGAAGAGGGACCCCACAAACACACTATTTGAGCAAGCTGACCAATACACATTACAGTTTTAAAAATGAAGGTTATATACTCTATGTTACAAGTCCCAACTAGGCAGTGTCAAAATGACATCTATTTCTTTGCTTGCTTTGTGATCATACCCCTTGGAGGTGTTACAGGTCTCGTGGCATTCGGCTTCTTTTTCTCTGCAGGCTTTAAAATCTGCAAAGATTCAAAGGTAAATGCATTTTAGGAATTATTCTCAGCCCCAAATCTTAAGATTCCTTAAATCTCACTCAAATCTTTTGTTCAAAAGGTTTCGGACCATTTAAAACTGACTCAACGCAACTCTGAAAGCCCCACTAACATATTAGCATAAACATGTTAATAGTTAATATGCAAGCATTTTGGTAATAATGCTATGATGAACAGATGAAATACAGGGACAAAGTATTTTACCTCTGGGTAAAATGACAATTTTCTGAAGTCAGATGTTGTAACACCTCTAGGCTAGCCCTCTGATACAGGGGTGTCCTGGGGGTGGAGAGTTCTCAACACCAGCGTTTCTCAAACCCACAGGGGGCCCTCTCATCATCTCTGGGAGCTCCAAGTTCTCCCCAATCGTTGGTGAGACAAAATTTAACTGATGACTGCCACTTAGCTTCAGTGGCTTTATTTATGATTATGATTGGGCTAGCTTTATTTATTTATTTATTTATTTATTTATTTATTTATAAAAAGATTTTATTTATTTGAATCTTTTTAAAAGAGAGAAACACAGCCAGAGGGGGAACACAAGCAGGGGGAGTGAGAGAGGGAGAAGCAGGCTTCCTGCCGAGCAGGGAGCCCGATGTGGAGCTCGATCCCGGGTCTCTGGGATCATGACCTGAGCCGAAGGCAGTCGCTCAACCAACTGAGCCACCCAGGCACCCCTGGGCTAGCTTTAAATTGTGTAAATTTAATTGTAATAACAGAGGGAGAAAAAGAGTCAGACAGACTTTACATGTAAATGCTACTTCTGTGCCAAGTGAAGGCCAAATGACGTCATGGTGAATCCGTCTTGCGGTAAGAGAAGGGAGTAATCACACAACACATCTGGCACACGGCAGTTAGTTCTATTCTCACATACAAGCGGGATTTAATTTTAGCTGAATGTTACACTGACATCAGTTTTAGATTTAAAGGAACTACAAACATGAGGAGCCAATAAATTGGTTTTTTAACCCATTTAAATAATGTGAGAACAGTTAAATTCAACACGGCAGGAAAAGCTCTCTGACAATTTTTTCCCCTTAAAAGGGGTCCACAGATTACTGAATTAGGACAAACACTTGTACAGGAAAAGAAAAATTTAGTCTAATTAACATAAATGAACAGTAGGCAGAAAATCGCAATTTTTAAAGAAATTAGTAAAATTCAGATGTAGCAGTAGGAAACAACGTTAAAAGCATCCTCTACCTGAAAAGAACACATTAGAGTTTCGTCCACACTCATCATGGCCCCTGCATTGTCAAACTCTCCACAATAATTGGGCGCAGAAAACAGAGTGACCAACTGCCTCTTGGCAAAGAATTCGTATCCATCTTCAACCACCTTGGAGAGAAAATGTTTTTAGTGTAAGGAGGTGTAAACCGCAGGTGAATAAAACCACTTTCCAGTTTCCCATTGAGCCTGATATCCTACAGGCCATTTGCAGAGACATTTTGTATGAATAAGCAATACCTACCCACTAAAATCAACAAGGAGAATCTGTGCTCACACACATGCTCTTAAGTGTACATGTAAAATTCAAAATCAATACCTGGTGGGCTCTACATATAAGATCCAAATCATGCTTATGGAGAAATTTGGCAACCACTTCTGCACCAAATGTGAAGGACACTCCTCTGTCATTTTCACCCCAGCCTAAGACATCTTTATCGGGGTCAGACCACAAAAGATCACAAAGAAGACCTTGATCTGGTACATCAGTTGGTCGCATAATTCGCCGAATCTGCTCCATAGATTGAAGATCTGGTGATAAACCTATTACATGAAAAAAAAATTGAAGAAAACAGAACTTCACTTTAAAAGTTCCATTTGCTTAGAGAGAGACTCAAAGATTCTAACATGGAAGGTTTAAATTAAATCTATGGCTATGATTTTTTTTTTTAAGGCTATGCTTTTTTACTTGGCTTTGGTTAAAAAAAAAACAAACAAACCCAACTGAAAAAGCACTAGAATTTATTATATGCACCAATCTGCAGGGCACAGTATGTCTAAATGGTATATGGAATTGGTTACCTCAACATACAGAGCCCATAAAACTAATTATAGACAACCACTCCGTAACACCTTTGATGATAAGAATGAACGAGGTACATTTTAGTTTTTATTACTGACCATTTATAATGACTGGGTGTAGAGGGTGCAGATGCTGTGATGCAGCTTTCCAGGAAACCTGTGCTGTCCAAGGACTATCAAATCTATCAAGACCAGCTCAGATGTAGTTGACTGTCATCTGAGTTTAAAATCACATGCCCAGGGGCACCTGGCTCGCTCAGTAGGTGGAGCATGTAACTCCTGAATTCGGGGTTGTGAGTTCTAGCCCCATGCTGAGGGTAGAATTTACTTAAAAAAATAAAATTTAAAAAATTAAAAAAAAAAAAAAAAATCACATGCCCAGCTCTGCCAAAATCAGCTGAGTATAGGAGGGCAGGGACAATGGCTTTATTAAAATACACTGTACTGGCTCCTTGATAGTTGTCTAACTTCTGACCATGGGTGAAAAGAAATGATTTTCGTAATTACTATTTTAATTATGTTATACAAAGCACAACCATGGAGAAAAATGAAACTGCTTTTAAAATCCAAGTCATAAAGAGAGGATCGAAAACAGACCAAGGAAAGTCTACTCACATTTTCAGTATTCTGGAGGATTTATGATACAGCATATTAATCACTCTTCACTTTATATTTAAAAAACACTTTCTGCTCTATTTTCAAGTCAAACTGTTACAGAGCCTAGAATTCCCTGTAACAAATCAATTTATTTTAGATTTCTATCCAAATGATCCTGGATGCACCGGAGTGGACCCATGGTGTCACACATCAAATCAATAAAGGAGAGTCACCTGACAGAAGTATCCCAGTGACAACTCAAATGTCAAAGTGTACCCCCTTCAGAAGGGAACAAAATCTATTTGCAACTAAAATTAGCCCACATACCTCCATGACAGCAGAATATCTTCTCATCCACGATGGCTGCTATCGGTAAACAGTTAAAGCAGTCTGTGAAAGTTTTCCATAGTTTAATGTTATATCTTCTTTTACCTGTGAAAATTTTAGGATGGTTAAAATAAGAGACTGGTTTTTTATAGGTTCATTCTCTCAGGACAATTTCTCTCAAAGTAAGGTGTTAATTACTTTTTAAGTAAACAAGAACTACGCTTTTAAAAAAAATTTTTTTTGTTTTATTTTTTATTTATTTGACAGAGAGAGAGAGATGACAAGTAGGCAGAGAGGCAGGCAGAAAGAGAGGAGGAAGCAGGCTCTCCGCTGAGCAGGGAGCCTGTTTCCTTTGCTCTCTCTGCCTACTTGTGATCTCTGTCAAATAAATAAATAAAATCTTAAAAAAAAAAAAATTCCCTGGAGGATAGGTTTAGCAGAACTAGATATACTTTAAAATCCCACAGAAGTTTGAAATCAGAATCCCAGCTGTAATGATTAAGGATTACCATTAACCCTCACTAATTATTCGGCAGCACCAACTGTGTTTGGGATCTAGCCCGTTTTGTCCAATCTCAACCCAGAGGCAATCATGAACAGCTTACACACGTGCCATCACCATCTTCCTTCTGAGGAAGCTTCTTGAGAGTGAACACCCATCCCACCTCCCACTATCAAGAGCTTCCTGGGACCAGGTCACTCCCAGCCCTACAGACTAGTAGCAGGCGCAACTGAGCACGGGGAATGCAGACCGCGTACCGCAGGCACTCCACGGTAACTGTTCCTAACACTCCACAAACGCTCACAACGTTCCCCACAGAAACGATGTCACAGAGTGGTTATATTCCCCTCACCAGCCCCTGTATTCCCTGAATTCTGGTCTCACAGTGTGATTTGGACATAAGCAGGACTTCAAGGCACTGTTCCTCCAAGCAAATTATGTTCTGAGTTAAAAACCTACTCAAATACTGGAAGCACAAATCTGTCTGAACTGGGCTAAGAATGGCCCAGGTGTGGGGTGCCTTGTCTCCTGTACCTCCACATCAGAAAACCCAAAGATCAAAGCACAAAAGATTTTATTTATTTATTTGACAGAGAGAAACACAGCGAGAGAGGGAACACAAGCAGGGGGAGTGAGAGAGAGAGAAGCAGCCTTCCCGCCGGGCAGGGGACCTGATGCGGTGCTCGATCCCAGGACTCCAGGATCATGACCTGAGCCAAAGGCAGATGCTTAATGACTGAGCCACCAAGCGCCTCCACAATCCTCATTCCTAAAGTTTGTCCTTCGTCTCTTTTCTTTCTTACTCTAGGGACATCTACAGGTTTAAAGCTGAACATTTTGGAAAGTTACACTGGCCCAAGCAGCAGGTTCCTGAACCACACCTTCCATTCCACTGTAAACCACCCAAGTCAGGTATGGAATTCAGCACAGGGTTTGCAATGTAATACACATTCAACAAATATCTGACTCCTTCCTTTGCACAGGACTGCTGTCTTTCCTCCTAATAGTTTGTTGTTCTATGACTGGGTATAACTCTTACCATGGTTGACCCTGTTTTGTATTTCTTTGGAGGTTGCTAATTCCCCATCCTGTATCTTCCTTCATAGGAGGGTTCTGGAAGCCAAACAGTATTCCTCTCTACAAAAGGCTGAAAGGGAACTTTTTACTTAAAAAGTAAAATAACAGAGGAATGAGGCTGGGCACCTAACCTCCATTCATAAAAAAGTGACTTGATTCTGTCTCCTATTTTCCACTGAAGCCTATCTGTGAATGACGATCCAGTGGCTCATTTGGATTTTCCTTTGCTCACATGCTGCTGCATTTGCCACTGCTGATGAATCTTCTTCCTTCTTGAAGTCTACTTTGCTCCCTGATTCTTTACTCATGCAACACAGTCCAGCTTGTCTTGCAGACTCCTTTGCCATCTCTGCTGGCTCCTTCAACAAAAATTAGGATTCTTCCTCCTGTTGCCTCTGAGAATCTTAACTAAGTCCTAGACCCCTGCTTTCTGTCCTCTCTACATTTCCTACCGAAGGCCACTCCAGACCAGTAGGAACACCTGGCTCCAGAAAGGTTTAGTCTGGATAACTGCCAAGGTCTCTTCAAGCTTCCAAATCCGGGGATTCTAAGCTAGAACCCTTAAGGTAGTTAAGCAGGGGGAGTGAGAGAGGGAGAAGCAGGCTTCCCGCCGGGCAGGGAGCCCGATGTGGGACTCGATCCCGGGTCTCCAGGATCATGACCTGAGCCGAAGGCAGTCGCTTAACCAACTGAGCCACCCAGGCACCCTAAAGCAGCGATTTTTAAACTGGTCCATGAAAATTTACATTTTAATAAAGCTTTTCACTGTAACTTAAAAATTTTAATAAAATTATCGTCAATTTTTTTTTTTAAAATCTGAAAACCATCAATCAAAAGCCACCTATGTCAAGGACACTTTTCTGCCCACAAGTAGACTGGATGGCAAGTTACACCTGCCTGATGGGGTGGGGTGAGGGCAGCTTGAGCACAAGGGTAATCAATAAGTCTTGATGACCAAACAAGAATCAACCAATGCTGACCATCAAAAATCATTTTTAAAAAGTATTCTGCATTAAATAGAAACTGAAAACAATGTTACTAATATCCTTACATCGGGATATGTGTCACAACAAAGAGATCATCTGGATTTGAACTTCATCGATGAAAACATCAAAGTACTTACTGAACAGCATATAAAAGGAACCTTTCCTTAACCTGTTCTAGAAAGGAGCACTTGTAATATCCAAAACACAACTTATAAAACTTGCTGCCTCTCACCTCACTACCTTAGAAATAATAATTGCTTTACTAGTTCTTCTCTGATAGATTCATTGTCAAAACTGAATCATGGGGCGTCTGGCTGGCTCAGTTGGTAGAACCTCTGACTCTTGATCCTGGGGTGTTGGGTTCAATCCCCATGCTGTGTGTAGAGATTGTACTTAAAACAACTATTCTGGCCATAGACTCAGTTGCCCTAAGTCAGTTCAGAACCCCAAAGATTTTTCTTTGGTAATCCCTCCCCACCTCATCTTACCAGCTGGGTTTCAGGGCCTCAGACTAGGCAAACATACAATTACGGAAGAGGGTGAGAGTAGGAGAGCTAAATCTAGAAATACAATCTTTCTAGAATTGCACTTAGCCTAACAAAAGAGATAGCTGAACACATCTATGTGAAACTGAGATGGAAAACCACCACACTAGGGTTATGACTACAGTCTAGGGGAGGGACACAGTGACAATTCTTTACTGATCTTGTTATCATCACTAGCAAATGTAGTAACTCAAATCCCTTAACCACCCCTCTTCTCCCTCCCTGAAGCCTCCTAGCAGAAATGATAAGCACAAAAGAAGGATGGATGGGAGTAAGGACCCAACCCCCCAAACATTTTATACTTATTAAACAACACCATCACAACAAAAACTCCACCAAACACGGCAATTTGTTTTTTGGGGCACCTGGGTGGCTCAGAGGGTTAAAGCCTCTGCCTTCGGCTCAGGTCATGATCTCGGAGTTCTGGGATCGAGGCCCGCATCGGGCTCTCTGCTCAGCAGGGAACCTGCTTCCCCCTCTTTCTCTGCCTGACTCGCTGCCTATTTGTGATCTCTCTGCCAAATAAATAAATAAAATCTTTAAAAAAAAAAAAAAAAGAATTTTGTTTTTTTTTGTCAATTACCAACTCAAAGTGTACCTTCAAATAAACAATCCAAAATGGGTCACAATATGCATAAAATGTTATACAAATGATTTTGTTTTTAATTTTGCTTTCTCCTTTCAGCACATTTTAGGATAATAACTGCTATTTGTCCCGGGTGCGCATGTGCCACAAGGAAAAAAAATACGTCACACACACAAAAAGCAATTATTTGTATATTTCAAGATACCATTTGTGTGAAAGTAACTAGAAAAGGCAAATCTACAAAGAAGGAGAGCAGATCAGTGCTTGCCGGGGGCTGTGGTGATAGTTATACAACCGCATAAATTTACTAAAAATCATTGAACTATATACTTAGACAGATTTTACAGAATGAAATTATATCCTAATGAAGTTGTTAAAAACAAAACCATATGGACAGGTTCTCAGAGCTGTACTAAGAATTAAGTTCAGTGATGATCATAAGCCACCACTGTGACCACTACTTCTTAATCTAATAGTCATATCATAAAAGAATCTAGGACGTTATTATACTGCAGTGACAGTGTTGGTTTTTTTACCTTAAGAAAACTAAGATAAGAGCAAATTAATGAAATAGAAGATGAGAGATTATAGCATTTCATCTAAATGCTCACAAATCCTAACAGAAGTATGTGCAGTTTATGACCAAGTATCTCAGTTTAAATAAATCTTCCTTAGATGTAGAAAGTACTTACATTCATCATAAAATCCATAAATTCTATTGATGCTGGCACATTCATGGTTTCCTCTGAGAAGAAAAAAATTCTCGGGATATTTGATTTTGTAAGCCAGTAAGAGGCAGATCGTCTCCAATGACTGCTTCCCCCTGTCCACATAGTCCCCAAGAAACAGGTAGTTGCTTTCTGGTGGGAAACCACCATACTCGAAAAGTCGAAGCAAATCATAGTATTGCCCATGGATATCACCTAGAAGCAAGAATTCAGTTACACAGTGCCCTCGTACTTATTGTTCAATCCACTAACAAAGTTTTGGAGAGACATTCTTTAATCACGCATTGCATAATGGGACTGACCTCTAATAATCAGAGTTAAATTTGATGGCTAACACGAATTTCCAATCTTGTATCGTATTTTAGTTCAACTGAGCTTAATAACAATTTTAAGCATACGTTTATGTCTAGAATCTTACACAAAATTCAACTAATTAAGAATTAATTTGGTGGAAAGGATTATTAATGCCCAGGCAGGCCTTCTTGCCAAGTAACATGGCTTTCCTTTCAGGTCCGCTGACCACTAGCAAATCTCTGGCAGCTCAGCCTGTGTGACCCCATGTCAGCAGAACTGCTTTGAGCAGTTGCTAGTGAGCCCCAGACCTGTGCAAACAAAAGGTACACACACACACCACATGCACCAATTCATTCAGCTCTCAATTTCTCCCTGCTAGATAATGCCAAAGAGCATTTTACTTTAAAAACATACATATAAGCTGTATCAATATAGTCAGAAACGCTAGACTATGTAGCATTACTCTGATGATCTTCAGTTTTTACAGATTATTTCCATCTATCATGTAGAAACAGACTACAAAACAGCATCAAGGAAAGTCTACTTTTAAGCATAATCAGTCTTGCTTTAAGTTTAAATGTAATTCCTATGTATTCATATAGTATCAGACCTTTTCGTAGCTCTCCTTTCAGTGTCATTTCTTTCCTTTCTGCTGCAATGCTTATATTCCTTTAGTGAAATAATTTTTAGAAAATCTGGAGCACTTCTAAATAAACTAAGCCCATTAGAGGTATTAATTCTAAAGCTAAAATTATTTAATTTTAAGTAGTTACAGATTATTCATAAACAGCAAACGATTCTGCTGGCTAATACAAGGGCATCTATATATATATTCTCGGGTCACTTAATCAATGGCATAATCAAAGGTAACTGTTCATGTGCCAAAACCTACCACATATTTTGAGTGGTGCTTCAAGTTCTAGTAGGATAGGCTGACTGAGAAAGATCTCTCGGGACTTTAAGCACAGTCCTCGGATTTCATTCTCCTGTAGCTGGACATTCTTACCAGGCTTGGACCCTCTCACTGTAGGGGGAGAAAAACTCCAGTTAGTCAAGTGAAGTCAAAATACAATTTTACATACAAATTAAAAATACCTGAAAAAGCACAAGTTTTAATAAGGAAGCAAAAATGTAGTTTAACTGGCTTTCTGGCCGACTTTATTTTCATAACACTTCTAAAGAACATTGTTTTAACTGTAAAACCTGAGACAGGATTTCATCACTTAGTTGCATCTTCTATACTGTTAAGAATTGTTACAGCATCCTGAACAAGAGGCCACACTCTGTGTACAGAAAGGTATTCTTTTTGCTACTTGCTGTGGCACAGCCCAAGGCCTGCATCCGAGCCACAAAACCAGCCTTGTTCACCTACAACCTGCCCACCAGGCCATCTCTTTTTGCCTCCAGTCTGGTCTTCTCTCCTCCAGCCTTATACATGGATTAGTATTTGTACAGCAGATTTCAGAGATCGTCACATTACTGAGTTGGTTCTAAGGATTGTTTTAAAATGTGAGACTGGAGAGGCACATGGGTGGCTCAATCGGTTAAGTGTCCAACTCTTGATTTCAGCTCAGGTTATGATCTTGGGGTTGTGAGACTGAGCCCTGCGTTGGGCTCTGGGCTCAGCGAGGGAGTCGGCTTGAGATTCTCTATCTTCCTCTCCCTCTGTGCCCTCCCTCCCACGCTCCCTTGCATACACATGCTCTAAATAAATAGGTTTTTTTTTTTAAAGATTTTATTTATTTGACAGAGAGAAACACAGCCAGAGAGGGAACACAAGCAGAGGGAGTGAGAGAGGGAGAAGCAGGCTTCCTGCTGAGCAGGGAGCCCGATGTGGGACTCGATCCCGGCTCTCCGGGATCATGACCTGAGCCGAAGGCAGTTGCTTAACCAACTGAGCCACCCAGGCGCCCCTCTAAATAAATACTTTTAAATAAATATATTAAAAAAGGTGAGATTGCAAATACTCAGAACCCTCCCTCCACCAGTGTTTTTAGAGGATGATCGGTATCTCCTCAAGAGTTCTATGAAAAAACGTAAGTGTTGTTTGTATTTCACTGAAACACAGTTTAGGCTTGTTGTACATACTATACATATTTTGCTGCGCAGTCTCTAGGACTGCCATCTGTGACTACGATTTATGTCCTCACAGGGCAAAGGATGTCAGTGATGCTGTAAGGAAGGTTTCCTAATAATGTGAACAGAGAGAAAACAAGAAAAGGGAGAAAGAAATAATGGAACAGCACTGTGTGTTGCCCACATCTGAGCACCCCTGAGTTCTATGCATTATCAAGCGAAACACTCCAGTCCTGTAACAGCTCATTTATCAGCAGGTAGGCAGGAAATGAAATTTTTTGTTTTGATTCCAGCTGCAGCAGATTAGGCAGCCACAAAGTACAGATTAAATAGCACTGAACTGCTAATTTTACCTTAATCTTACAGTTATGAAGTGGGCTGCTTGCTGGCAAGGTATGGTTAAATACAGGGACTGATTATTCTCAACTTGCAATCAGTCTTAATACTTGTTTTGGGGGCGCCTGGGTGGCTCAGTCGTTAAGTGTCTGCCTTTGGCTCAGGTCATGATCCCAAAGGCCTGGAGTCCTGCGGTCAAGCCCTGCATCTGGCTCCCTGCTCAGCGGGAGGCCTGCTTCTCCCTCTCTCACTCCTCCTGCTTGTGTTCCCTCTCTAAGCTGTGTTTCTCTGTCAAATAAATAAATAAAATCTTTTAAAAAAGCACTTGTTTTATACAAAAGATTTATGAAAGCAAGCACTCTATGAATTAGAACTGAACCAAAATCACAGGACCAGATTAAGTATAGAACGTTTAGTTACATCCTTCCACCATTAAATCCAATATTAAGTGATTTAGTTTTTGCAAAACCACAAAATCCATCAGATTAAATTATTGTTGCTAATTTAAATTTTATCAGTTTTGGATGCTTTGTGTTCAACTTACAAAATCATTCAGCCTAGCAAGTGGATAACAAGTGGATAAAACTAAGTTTAACTGGTTTGTATCTAGCTTTGTTCTTTATGTATATAATGTTACAGAGTGACAAAAACTACAAGTAAAAAACCGGATGTTTGTTGAGGATTTTTTTTTTCATTAAAAGATGGCTGGATCCAAGTTTGAAAAATTCTGTCCTAGGCAAAGCCATTCTTCAGTCTGAATAGCCACTGTATCCCTAAGTTCTCCAAAGAACTAAGTTTTGAACAGAAACCCAACACTTACTTTTTCAATGAAAGATACAGTACCAAGAAAATATGACAAGAAAGAAGGACCAAACTCTTGAAATACACAATGAAGAGAAAAGGTTGAGAGCAATGGAACTGGGAACCAGCCAAGTTTCTGTACTGGTTCTATAACCTTGAGCAAATCACCACTCTGGACCCCAAAATGTGTAACCAAAGTAAACCAAAACCAGTCTCCTTCTGATCAAAGTACTATGAAATGAGAAGCAGTGAACAGGAAAGTGCAATGATGGTAATTTTCGAGGGAAGATATAGAACAGACACACCTATAATACTACAGCAACTGACCAATAAAAAATGGTTTTTCCAGAACCACAGTAATTTTCTCTCCTGACACACACAGTAGGGAACTCAAGAAACACTCCTGATGGAAAGACGGTGGGATTCCTGCTTCACTGGCCAGAAAACCCCAATCATTAGCAATTATACCCAAGTCAGCCAGAAGCTTGGGCAGGCTGCCCAGCAGGAAACTTTTATTTTTGGCTAGGAGGGGACTCTTAGAAGGTTCTGGTTTTCAACCTCAATCTTTTTCAGCAGAGCCCCACACTTGAGAATGAATGGTCCACTTTTAAGTCTTTCAAGAGAGTATGTAATAATTAATCTACACCTGTATGTAATGAAGGCTGTACTGTTAATCCGAAGGCTATCATTAAATCAATGCCACCAGATTAAGTCAATGCTGCTAATATAAATTTTACTGGTTTGGGAGGCTTCCACTACCACCTTTAGACACAGCTTATGATAGTTTTCTTATTCTGTTTTCCGTTTGTCCTCTGAGTATATAGATAAGTAAAAAGCAATACTGCTAACAATTTAAAAATTATTCTTAATGTGCAATAAGGATTAAATGCAGTTTTTCCAGAACAAATCAAGATTTCCTATCTGGAGAACAGCGTTCATTAAAAACATGGTCCCAAAGCATTGTAAATTCCCTACAAATAGCTCAAGCAATAAAACTATGAAAATAGAAACTCTGCCCAACTATCATCTACCAACTGGCAAATACCTGTTCATCCTTCAAGATTGCTTATATATTACTACCTTGCCCTGGAGGGCCTCTCCTATCCACCTCTTCTCCCCTCTTAAGCCTAGTTTATGCTTTCTGAAATGCTCTCACAACACTTGGATACCACTCAGGACACATCATACTTTGTACCATAAATGCCATTTTGCTTCCACCTATTCGTCGGACCCTCTGGTAGACAGTAAACCCCAAGACCACGTGACTGGCTCTGCAGTGTATATGCCCACGGCCAGACATGTCAGGGGCTCAAACTGCCGTGTGAATGAAATCTGGATAAATCTCTAAGTACAGATGACATGTCATATTAGAACTAAGCATGCATTCCAGACTACATACTTTTGATTTGCAAAAAACCCCTGTCTGTGCTTTAAAACTAAAAAAAATAGTATCATTTTCCTATCAGCCTTTAACAGAACATAACAGAACATTTTTCTAGTTGTAAAAATTCAGGATTACTCGTAAATTTCATGTTGAAGATGATCTGTTTAACAATTAGAAGGTAAAGATTTCAAAATGGGCTTTAGAAGTTGAAATAAACACTAGATATGTCTTAAACACGGCCATATTGGCCACTAGTGCATAAATCTACGTCACTATTTTCAATGTATATCAAAAAGAATCACTTACTAGTAGCTGCAGCTAAAAAACCCTAATATATGGTGGCCATTTCTTCCTAAGAAAATTATGAGACAGGATATGAAATCATTAAGCATCCTTACAAATGAGAAGCATTAAATCAGAACGAATTTGGCAATCTGTTTGTTAAGTCTATTAATACTTATTAACCATGCTTCAAACATTCAAGAGAATAGTTGCAGGGTACCTACCGACTATGTGCCAGACCCTCTGATGGATGCCGGGGGATACCTGTTAAACAGGATGGCCAAGAACCTTGTCCTTTCTCTTGTGAAGGACACAGAAAATAAGACTGGTAACTGCAGCTCATTATAAAGGTCATGCCTAGAACGGTCCCTTCATAAAGATTATAAAACTAAAAGTTCACCTTAAGGATAGTATCTTCAATACCATTAAAAAGACAAAAGCTTTTAAAAATAAAAACATCTCTATTTTAAATAAAAACATCTCTAATTACAAACAGTGCAGCTCTACTTAATAAACATCAGTCAATATTTACCTTGAAGTTTAAAGCCCTCATTGTGCTCTGTGTAAAATGGGAGAACATGCGCAAAAACGAGACCCTTGGAAGGAAATTCAAGAGTCCTTACATGTTACCTTCCTAAGTAAGTAGCTGTGGTAGTCCAAATAGTATCAAATTATTTCAACAATTGCCAAAGGAATACAAAATATTCCAACAAGAATTCCATTTTCCAGATGGGAGTGTTTCTCACAAATCTAGATGCTAGGCATTGCATGGAAATCAGTAGGCACTGTAAACATGTGTAGGTTAGTGATCAATACATTAATAATATACCAATTTAGACCTTAAACTTGTGAGTTTTGAGTAAAAAGCTTTCTTTATCTAGCTAGAAAGATCCAGAAAAATGCATTTTGGCCATAAACAGCAAAGGCTGTTCTGCAGAAACTTACTTATCTGGCAAATCACTAACACAAATGTATGATAAAAAACATTCACGCAATTTTAGTAAAAACAAACTGACAAAAACTTCAAATAATAAAAGAATATTATTGGTGATTATCTGCAATGACAGCTTTTCCTCACAAGCAATACTAACTTTTCTGACAGCCTGGCTATAAGCAAAGCAGAGATGAAAACCCTGAAAGGGAATTTAAGACTACTTTGGGATTATTTATGAATAATAAGAAAGTATTTTTCTTGCTCTTTAATTAAAAGTCCCTTAATTGGGCGCCTGGGTGGCTCAGTTGGTTGAGTGACTGCCTTCGGCTTAGGTCATGATCCCTTAGGTCATGATCCCGGAGACCCGGGATGGAGTCCCCACATCGGGCTCCCTGCTCCGCGGGAAGCCTGCTTCTCCCTTTCTCACTCCCCCTGCTTGTGTTCCCTCTTTAGCTGTGTCTCTCTCTGTCAAATAAATAAAATATTAAAAAAAAAAAGCCCCTTAATTGTTGAAAGTTAGTCTGATTAAAAGAAACAGCATACACAAAAAGAAAAGCTCCAGATGAGGGGCACCTGACTGGCTCAGTTGATTGGGCAACTGCCTTAGGCTCAGGTCATGATCCTGGTTCTCCCTCTCTCGCTCCCCCTGCTTGTGTTCCCTCTCTCACTGTGTTTCTGTCAAATAAATAAAATCTTAAAAAAAAAAAAAAAGAAAGAAAGAAAGAAAGAAAAGCTCCAGATGAATCATAATTTTAGAATCCAAGAATGGCATTAACCAGCATAAAAATAAGCCGACGCAGATTTTGCTGTTTTAAGATAATCTTAATAAAGTAGGTGCTAATCTTACGGACTACTGCACATCATATTCACTTCAGGGACAGAATCAGTAACCACACACCCTATGACAGTTTTAGGAAAGGAAGACCTCAAACCAAAACAACAGTGAATATGAGCAACATTAAAACTTTCCCACAAACAACTGAGTTCCTACAAAAAATATAAACCACAAAAATATTATCAAGAATCATTTGGTTTGGGGCACTTGGGTGTTGAGCATCTGTCTTCAGCTCAGGTCATGATTCCAGGGTCCTGGGATTGAGTCCTGCATCGGGCTCCCTACTCAGTAGGAAAGCCTGCTTCTCCATCTCCCACTACCTCTGCAGTGTTCCCTCTCTCGCTGTACCTCTGTGTGTCAAATCTTAAAAAAAAAAGAAGAAAAATAAAAAAAAAAGAAAAAAAACCATTTGGTTTCATTGCAATCATTACCAGGAAAACTTCCTACTTTGAGACCACCTGATTGTTTCCACACCACATACACCCTCACTCTTAAGTCTGTTATACTTTGTGCATTTGTTTTTTATTGAGGTGTAGGTGACACACAATGCTACAACACACAGTGCTACTTTGGACATTTAGAGGTGATACTAATTTTCCCAAGACAAATTACTCAGGCTATAGTTGGAAAACTCTACTGCTCTCAAAGTATCTTGAGTTTTCTACACCTAATGTGAAACTAGTTTACTGAAAAAGGTTTTATCTTTTCAGTCTAACAACCCATTTTATAAAATACCACTAATTAGGGACGCCTGGGTGGCTCGGTTGGTTGAGCGACTGCCTTTGGCTCAGGGCATGATCCCGGGCCTGCTTCTCCCTCTCTCACTCCCCCTGCTTGTGTTCCCTCTCTGGCTGTGTTTCTCTCTGTCAAATAAATAAAATCTTAAAAAAAAAAAAAAAATACCACTAATTAGACTTGAGGTCTTGACCCTACATTTTACGAGTAATTTGCATTTTTGTAAGGCTTAATATCAGTGACACCCACTCTCAGTGCCAGCAAACCCTAGAGGAGTGGAGACACTGGAAGTTTCAGGCAAATAATCAAGACCTGTTAAGTCAATCATCTGTTCTTACATGCTTGGATATAGAGGTCTGATCATAAATTCCTTAATAATACATCCCAGAACTCAATAAATTCCAAAAATATGAAATCCTTCCTTATTTATCTTAAGACTTCCAGATTTAAAAGCAATTCACATCAGAATACTGTCTCCTTCACATTTCAATCTTTAAGGTCTTCTAATTGCCTTGACTGTAAATGAAGTCAAACAGTCAAGCTGCTATAATCATCATCAACCACTGCCCTGCTTCAGGATCAGTAATCCTCATCTACCTCAAGGAAACTCACGGGCACAGGCACATAATTTGCAGAACAGATCAAAGATTACGGGACTGCAGTATCAAAAACATAAAAACCAACCTCTACCTTTGACAACAGATCACTAATGCGGGGCCCAGCACCACCTCCATTTCACTAGCTACAGAGAAGATAAGCCTGGCCTCTGCTCTTGTGGCTCAAATTCCCTCAAGCAAAACATCAGGACACACACCATCCCGTTAGATTTCACTGATGCCCCTGCTACTGACAAACATGGGGGCACTTCAGACATAAGGAGAGTAATCCCTGCCATGCTGTGGTTTAGGACTGATGTAAGCTGCAGATCATGTCTCCAAGAAATCCCCCTCCTCCCACCTCATGGGAGAGGATGAGGCCTTCTACAGACAAGCTTTGAGGGGAGGGGGGGTCTCAAAACACAGACTTCTTGTAAATTAGGGAATTAGTAACACAAGCTTTGATATTACTGTCTTATCAACAAATACCTATAATTATTTCCAAGAAAAGCCTCTTAAAATTATCTGACCTATTAAAAAATAGTAATTGCAGAGGTCTCATTAGAAAAGATTACTTTGTCTTCTCTGATCAGAATTTTAAAAACTTTTTTTTTGTCCTTTGTATAATCTTCAAGACCAGGCACTGCTGCCTTTTTAACATTAGAATATAAACATGTTTCATATTACACCAAAAAGCTAAATACACGGGTCACTTAATTTTATGGTTTCAGAGTATCTGAATCTTACACATCAGAGGATTAAAGTAGCAGATGAGTTCTGAGGGCCAAGACAAGTCATATTTAAATCATTGAAGTAGGACAATTATTTAAATCACTGAAGTAGGGCCTGACAAGGTCTTGTAGTTTGACAATGGTCATCTTCAGACCAAAGATGCTTTTTTGCAAATCAGGATGTGAAGTAAGTTACACCGCCTGCTATGTAAGGAAAGTACTAGCCATCTCTGCTCCCCAGGTCACTTATAAAATAAAACTGCCCTCTCACTTTTCTCCAACGTGTCAAGAATATCAGACCAAATCGACAGCTGGCTTATTTTCTCCCTGAATCTACCAAGTTTTAACTGTACAGTTATTTAATTTATTGAACGTCAGTTAAACTAAGTTTCAAGTTTTATCATCAGCAAGGCAGAGCGTGGATAAAGCTTCCAAGGTGGGTCTCCTAAGTGAGGCCTCACTTAAGGAAAAACTACTTAAAGTTTAGACTAGAAAACAACTGCAAAGCCACAGTGCAAATCAACATGCCGGTTTTCTTAAAGACAACCTCACTCTGAGTTGCCTTTTTAGTACTATTACTAGGCCATTTCTCAACTAAGCTTGCACAGTCTTAAAACACAACTCTGAACATACAAAAAAGATCATAAAATTCATATGCCATTTTCAGATATACTTACATCTTAATTAAAATTCTTAAGGGAAAAGGTTTTGGGGATAGTACAAAAAAAAAATCACAAAATTATCAACATCTAACACGGATGTGTGTGTATCCATATCCTCAAACAGATCATCTTCAACTGTTCCTCTGCCAAATTAACACTGATGAGAAAAAAGCAAATCTGAAGTATACAGTATTGTGCAATCAGCCCATTCGAGACATTAAAATGTAATGCTTTATATTAGTTTCAATGAAAAAATGATATAATTAAAAAAATTTGGTTTTCAAGGGCAACGTAACATGTAAAGAGAAACTATTAAGAAACCATTGATATTTTAGATGATCCAAATTTATCAAGGTAAGTTTCTTAGCATGATTTAAGAAATAAGACTAAATACGACTAAATGAACAAATCTGTTACCTGAATAGTTATAAGCAACACAGGTCTTAAATTAACAAGCCTTAAAAGTTAATGACAAAATGAAAATATTTAATAAAAAGGTCCTTTTTTTACTTCCGTTTTAATCAGTTTCTGGCTGACTATGGGCTCACAGAAATCAAAGGACTGTTTTAACTACCATGAAAACATACGAAAAATACAGTTCTTACAATAAATGCCAGGTACTAAATTAGTGACAAGGTTTTCACCCACAAATGCCACCGACACCTCAAGAGCATTTCAGGGGACTTTACAGACCCATTCGGACACATTTCTTTTAAGAAAATATGGAGGTAAAAAAACTCAGGAATGAGTAAGATATTTTCAGAAATTTCATTTTAATAACTTAATTTAAAAGATCTCCAAATGAGGGGCTCCTAGGTGGCTCAGCCGTTAAGTCTCTGCCTTCAGCTCAGGTCATGGTACCAGGGTCCTGGGATTGAGCCCCACAGTCAGCTCCTTGCTCTGCCGGAAGCCTGCTTCTCCCTCTCCCACTCCCCCTGCTTGTGTTCCCTCTCTCGCTGTGTTTCTCTCAAAGAAATAAATAGAATCTTAAAAAAAAAAAAATCTGCAAATTCTAGTACCAGAACTGCCCCAATTATTCTTGTTCTGGATGCTATCTTTCAAGCACTTACAGTACAATATTTTGGGAGGACAGCAAAAAGGCAAAAAGTGGTTAAAACTCAGCCAAAGTTTCATTATCCAGCGCCCAAATCAAGAGAATCTGAATTCTTAAAAATCTCAGAAAAGGCCATTAACATTAGTACACAGGTTTGGGAATTCCAGTGGGGGAGACTCACTTCAACCATCCTCTTTAAAACCCAAACTTCATCTGTATCCCACATCAATATGAATCAAATGTCAGGCACCTCAGGAGTTAGGTCAGCCAAAATCAAAGCTTTCTTTTAGCCTCTGCTTAACCTCCTTCCTTCAAACATAAGATGGGTTGAATGTAGTTCTATTCTAGCTCCAGGCTGGCTTTGAAACCCGTCACTAATGTGTGACCTTGGTTAAGTAACTTAACCTGTGTCTCAGTTTCTTCTGAACAACGGGAAAAAAAAGCACCCACCTCTCAAGATTGTTGGGATAATTTATGAATGTGTGTAAACTGCTCCAAGAATGTCTGACACATAGTAAGCGCTTTAGAAACGCCTAAGCATTGCTATGAATGTAATTATGTGATGAACGCACAGCGCTTTAATACAGAACCTGGGACACTGAAAAGATAACGAAACTGTCATCATCACTGGTTTCATGTTTAGTGGCACGTTCAGAAAAGAGCGCGGAGACCTTTTCAGGATAAGGATAACTTAAAGAGTATTTGCGAAGGCAGGAGGGGATGGGTTCCGACATCCTCAGGAGATACGAACGTTCGTCACCAAGTAACAGGAAACGGGCAAGCCGACCCCAGCCCCACACAAAAAACAAGCATGATAGGAAAGAGGCCCCCAAAGCCGGTGGAACCCACAGCCCCATCAAATTGCTTTCCGAGAGAACCGGTACCAAAAAGTAAAGAACATGCCGTCCTGTAGGGTAGACTGGGGTCCCCAGCCCTCTCGCCTCCAAGGGCTAGTCCCGTTTGCGGGGCTCAAGGGGGTATGGACCGGAAACGTGGGGGTGGGGAGCGGAGTTTTCAAATCTCCGGGAGGAAGGCTGCACCTCCGAGCAATGAATGAGCGGAGCCGGTAGGGTCCGCGGGTTGGGCCAAGTGCGGGACCCCGGCCGACCTCCCTCCGGCTGCAGCACCTGGCTCCAAGAGCCAACTGGCGGGGCTCACTCCCCTCCGCGCTGCAAGCCCAACCGGCCTCTCAACTTCCCCCTCCCCCGCGAGCTCCCGGAACAGCCCGCCTCCCCTCAGCCCGTCCGCCGACCCCTTCACCTTCCAGCAGCCGTTGGATGATGCTGTCGATGTTGAGTTTATCTATATCCGCCATCGCCTTCCCACCGCCGACCCTCCCGCAGCGGCGCCGCCGCCGGCTCGCGCCCGGGATTCACACCTCCTTTCCCACGCCACGAGCACAGAGGCGGTGGTAGCGGCGGTGGCAGCAGCCGCGGCGGGTCCCCCCCCAACCGCCCCGCTCCCTGCTTCCTCCTTCTCTCCCCACGGAACCACGAGAAGAACAAAATGGCCGCCGACTCCTTAGCCAGTCTCGGTCGGCGCACGGATGCGCGCGGGGGAGTGCAGCGGCCCGGCCGGGACTTCTTTATGGGCCATAGGGCGCGCGGGAGGGGGCGGGACCAGAGCGAGAGGAGGGGGCGGGGCCAGAGCGCGGGAAAGAGGGGAGACGGTTGAGCGAAACTGCGATCGCGCGCGGGATTCCTCCGCCAAACGGGCCGAGCAAATAGGCCCCCTGGCGGGAGCGGGAGCTCCAAAGTTGCACGCGGGAGTTGGAGATGAGGAGGGAGATGCAGCCTCAGCCAGATACTGTTCCTAAGGCCGGATGTTTGCGGACTTGGCGATGTGAAAGCCCACCCGGGAGAATTCGGGGGCCCTGTAATTTACCCCCTAAAATAAATATGGGGTAGAGGTGGAGACAGAATAATAAAGAGAAGTAGGTTGATTTATTTTGGATTAAAATTTGCTGGGGGTTTATTTGGTCACTAATTTAAAAATTTATCTCCCAGATAAACCAAGAGGTTAACAGTGACTCATTTTGAGTGGTGGGATTATGGGTATTTGTATAAGTGTGTGTGTGTGTGTGTGTGTGTGTGTGTATGTGTCCCCTCTGTAACTTTTACATTTGGAGGAGCCTTTTTTTAATCCACTCAAAATTTTCATCATTCCTATCTTTGGGTTATCTTTCTTGAACTCGGCAAGTTATATAATCATCGGAACAGTTACCCTGACTGCAGCCACAGCGAGGGTGAACCGAACAAGCATGTGCAAGCAGATAAAGGGGAAATTTGCAGATTTCGCGCGTCGGAGATCGAGACCGGAAGAGAGGAGCGAGTTTGCAGGGGCCGGCAGTGCGGGTAGTGCAGGCAATCCTGGTTTCTGAAGACGTCCTAGGAGACTTTGGCCGGTTCCCCTCGCCTTCCGGGTCTCCCCAAGTGCGCACCCCTCTCGAAAATGCACCTCCGGGGGTGGGGGGAGGGCTGCGTGCTGCTTTTAGCGGGGTTTGGAAATGCAGCCCACATTCAGGAAAACATCTGCTCTCTTTCCTGACCTTTACTTTTGTCTCTTTTCTCCTGCAGCGCTATAGTTTGCAAAGCCCTTTCCCAACCCCCGAGAAATTAGTTTTGTTTCTCAAGGCACGCAGGATGCCTGTTCCATCCCCAAATGCCGTCGAGGTATTGCACCACCCAGGCATCAGTCCTCCGCAGGGGGGCCCTCCCTGGCGGGCTCCTTGCACGTGGACTGTGCTTCCCTTGCTGCTGGCAGGGGTGGGTTGGGTGGAGCCTTGAGGTTCAGGGCTCTCCCAGCTTGGCTCAGCTTCTAACTCCACTTTCCCATTTTAAATTCATTCTCCTCGGCTGTAGCTCCATCCACCAGAAGATACACAAGTGTCGTTTATCAGCCTAGGGCACAGGGCCCAGTTTGGTGACATTCAGAGTTGATGCCCAGCACTTGTGAACAGCTGGCTATTGAGGTCAGGGTGGCTCTCCCTGGTTTCCACGAGACTTTGGGCTCCTCCAGGGCAGAGTGCATCATGGCAGTGGCAATTAGAGCAGGAATATGAAAGCGATTCATTCAGAAGGCAAATATTTATGGGGCACCTACTCTGTGCCAGGCATTGTTCTAGGCTGGAAAACAGGGGTGAGTAAGGCAGACAAGGCCCTTCTCATGGAGAGTCATCTAGTAAGCCAGACAATAAACAAAGATGTAAATAAGATCAGCTTCTGATAAGTGCAGTGGAGAAAAACAAACACTACGCTTGTTTTCTTGGTGTGTGCCAAAAATTATCTCATCAAATCCCTAAGACAATCCTAGGAATTATGTACTATTCCTATCATCCCCACTTTACAGATGAAGAAAGTGAGACACAGAGAGGCTAGGTTGTCTGCTGAAGGTCACACAGCTAGTAAGTCGCATATCCAGGGCTGGTACTTAGGACAGCTAGAAACCAAAGCCCTTGTTCATATTTAACAAACCACCATTGTGAATCCCCTACACCTAGCACAATCCTGACACATAAATGTGGGACCAATGGAATGGGTCTCTACCACAAAAAAAAGTGTCATGATTAAAATGGCCGGTCTGTTAATATCTGTTGATATCATCAGGGCTAGAGGAAAACTTCAGACTGGACTGGGGCATAGGTCTCTAT